>CM057090.1:34740672-34848172 GCA_029959045.1 Taenioides sp. WSHXM2023
TAAAGCAGACCTATTCTACAAAATGGACTCTTCAGAGCTTTGAATCATGTTAAAGCAGTTTCCTTCTCACTGACCCTCTGAAGTTGTATCTGGAGCAATTCCAGCATGTTTGAGTCATCTTTAATCGTTTATTTTCAAGATGCCATTTTGCAGATCTACCCCCGTTTTCACCTCCCATGGTACACGCCCACTGTCACGTACGCACTTCATTCTCCAGAAGCTCCCACTGAGCACCCCGGTCTTCTAACGCAGAAGTCAGTGCACTTGTTTCTTTTGTGAAGTCGTTTTAGATCAATATTGTGATTTAAAATGTGCAAATCATAACATCATGATCCACAGATGCCATAGATTATAACTATAACAAGCTTTAAGAACTTGAATATGAATGTGAATATGCTGAGGCAAAATGTCAAAAGAAGCAGGGCAAGCAGCAGAGAATAATTCTGTGGTTTTGAACAGTTAGCTGAAAGACGTTTTTTTCTCTCATCAGTCATTTTAGATCAATATTGTGGTTTGCAGTGGACAATAATAACAGAAATAATGGTGAAAAAAACAGAATATGTCTTCTTTAGATCCTGTCCCATTAGTCTGACAGACCCCGCGGTGCGTTCACTGCCTCTCCTCTGCTCTGGAATAAGGCCTGTCTCTGCTACCGTCTCTGCCTCTGGGCGTGTGTGTGGATGGATTTTTATCACATTGTGGGGACCAAAGTCTGTATACCGTACACTGTATATAGAAATGAACAAGGCTAACCCACTAGCTGCTGCGTTCCAAACATCAAGTGAGCATGGGCACGCCTCTGGCTCCATCGGCTCCAATTCACGTTATATAGAAAAAACGTCACTCCTCTCGTTTTAACCCGCTCTACGTGATTCTGGGGTTTTTAATGACCTATTTTGTCCCCAAATCAAGATATGAACATTAATAACAGACCAATGAGCTGCCCTCTTTCCCCAAGGTCACCCCGCTAGCGTTAGTAACAGGTTTGACTGACAGCGTTGCTAAGTGCCCGCTTCCTGCTAAACGGATTGGCTCTTTGGTTGCTATGATACTCACGGTTGGAATACCAAATATGAAACTCACTCCTATGCCTGCTAACCTCGCTGATCTTCATTTGACTGGAGCTTAACGCTATGGGTGACGTCACACTTAGTCCACTTTTTTATACAGTCTGTGGTGTATACACAGTCAGAGATCCAACAACATGGTTTGAAAGCATGTCACTTTCTGGAGGTGGCACATCTCTGCATGGATCCATGGAATCAGAAAATTAAAACAATACTGCGGAACATTCCCCATGGAGCCATACTGTGGAAGATTATGGAGATGTGCGTCCCCTCACAGTAGTGACACATGTTTTAAATTGCACTAACATAATCCAAAATGGAATAACACACTTTTGTTGTAATTAATTTTTTGGCTATAAACTTACATGGTGGGGCTTTAAAGTCCACATATGGCCTATAGGTTAAGTTTAGGGCTTATGTTAAAGGCTGTGTACCAGATTTTTTCCCATGTATTTGAGCAAAATGTGTCTTGCCCCAGAACAGATATATTGTATAATCAGCTCTCGGGATCAAAATAAATCTGCTCTGTGCGATCTGCATCCAATTATAATATGTTTTATTGTGCAATAATCAGGAAGTGCGCTTTTAGCATGTTAGTTGTTGCTAGCTTTATAGTGGAAAACTCCGCTCTCGTCTCTGAAAGTTGTGAAAAGTGCTTATAAACTCATTGTGGTGAAGAGTTAGAATGCTCTGAATGCATAAAGTAAGTGAGGAAGAGCTTTGGGCCATTGCAAACGGTTTAAAACGAAATAGCTGTGGTTTTTTTTTGACAGATACAGCGCCTTTAGGCAAGTAGTGAGTGCGCTTTAGGTTCAGCTGCCAGCAAATGAACAGGAGTCAATGGAGTGTCCCCACAGTACATAGAAACAAAACATCAGTGCGCGTGTGTGACATGCGTGTGCGTGCGTGTGTGAGGTGTGTGAGGTGTGTGTGCGAGTAAAGTGTGACGTTTGTAGAGCCGAATAACTGACACGTCCATAATAGAAACATGTCCACGCGCTGTCAGAGCAGACCACACACATTTTCCTGCTGTCATGTCTTCATCAGGACGCACCCATCCGGAACCCCACACAGCACACACACACACACACACACACACACACACACACACACACACACACACACACACACACACACACACACACACACACACACACACACACACACACACACACACACGGCTGTACTTTGGATTGGTCCACTTTACAGGACATGGACTTTCACTGGGGATCTGTGCTTTAAACAGCAGAACAGTGATCGCACACTTTCAACTTCTCGAATCATTTCCCCCATAGACTTTTGAAGGAAAAGTTTGAAGAAAAAAATTGTTTTGTTATTAGAAAGATAGAAAGCTAGCTCGGGGCTAATCAGCTATGTGTGTAATTGTAGTTAATATTTATTTATAAATGAAAGTTTTTAGGGTTTTAGATTTCATTCAGTTTGAGTAATCTAACAATATCTCCTAGGCCCTATTCAAACTCTCAAACCTACATTAGCCACACTCCCACACAACAATTATCCATAAATATACAAAAACATGATACAAAACTGTACACAGCAACGTCTCAAACCTCATGTGATGTGCAGTAGTTTCATTAACGGAATGCACACTGATTGTGTTGTGATAGTGCTGATAGATGTATATATGTGTGTTAGAGTAGAACACACAGATGTGTGTGTGTATGTATGTATGTATGTATGTATGTATGTATATTATATATATGTATATTATATATATATATATATATATATATATATATATATATATATATATATATATATATATATATATATATATATATATATATATATATATATATATATATATATATACAGTCCCTGACAAAAGTCTTGTCGCTCATCCATTTTGTAGAAACAAAAGCTTATAACCTGACTTTAAATTAATCGATTGGTTTTAGAAATGTCTCATATGAAAGCTAAAACCCTCCCAAATTATGCTCAATATACTAAAATAAATTTGCTTCACTGAAGAAAGATTGATCATTTAATGAACACAGAAAGGTCAGATTTTGGCAAGACAAAAGTCTTGTCGCCTACAGAAAATTGAACAAATAATTTACTTCAAATACAAAAATATGTTGCATAACGTCAGTGAATTAAGTAGTGGTGCTGTGAGATCCATATTTAATATCTTGTATGACTTCCATGAGCTTGAAGGACTGCATCCATGCGGTTCGACAATGATTCATACAATTTGTTGATGAAGTCATCAGGAATAGCAAAGAAAGCAGTCTTACATGCCTCCCAGAGTTCATCAAGATTCTTTGGTTTTGCCTTCCATGCTTCCTCTTTCATTCTACCCCAGACATGCTCAATGATGTTCATGTCTGGTGACTGGGCTGGCCAGTCCTGGAGCACCTTGATCTTCTTCGCCTTGAGGAACTTTGATGTAGAGATAGAAGTATGCGATGGAGCACCATCCTGCTGCAAAATTTGACCCCTTTTATGGTTGGGAATGTAAGAGGTAGCTAATACTTCTTGATATTTTAGGCTATTGATATTGCCTTCCACCCTGCAAATGTCTCGCACACCCCCATACTGGATGTAACCCCAGACCATGATTTTTCCGCCACCAAACTTAACTGTTTTCTGGGTGAATCTTGGATCCATGCGGGCTCCAGTAGGTCTCCTGCAATATTTGCGGCGGCTGTGATGTAATTCAACCGAGGATTCATCTGAGAAATCCACCTTCTGCCACTTTTCCAGTGTCCATCCTTTTAGCAGGCTGTGGGCCTTGGCAAATGCCACATGGTTTTTTAATTGCCTTTTGTTTAGTGCTGGTTTCTGTGCACTGATTCGACCATGGAGGCCATTTCGAGACAGAATTCTACAAACTGTTCTGGTTGACACAGGGACTTGAGGTGACCAGGCCTGGTGGAGCTGCAGTGGAAAAGGGGCTGGCCTTGGATTTTCCAATCAACAAACGGTCCTCCCGAGCAGTTGTCTTGCGGGGTCTGCCGGACCTGGGCTTGTCAAAAACATCTCCAGTCTTTTCAGATCTTTTTCTTATTCTTTGTACTTGACGCTGAGACACATTGAAGGTGTCAGCCACCTCAGCAGTGGATCTGGTCTTCAGCCTCTTGATAATTAACGCTTTGGTCTCAGGGTGGATCTTAGGCATGTTGTCAGAGGTCAAGTTGCAGTTGATGTGAAGGTCTGGTGTGCTGGGGTTCTTTTTATACACACCCACTAATTGATTGATCAGTAACTGATCACAGGTGAGGCTGTAATCTAGGATTGGGTGCATCATATGACAAGGCGACAAGACTTTTGTCTTGCCAAAATCTGACCTTTCTGTGTTCATTAAATGATCAATCTTTCTTCAGTGAAGCAATTTATTTTAGTATATTGAGCATAATTTGGGAGGGTTTTAGCTTTCATATGAGACATTTCTAAAACCAATCGATTAATTTAAAGTCAGGTTATAAGCTTTTGTTTCTACAAAATGGATAAGCGACAAGACTTTTGTCAGGGACTGTATATATATATATATATATATATATATATATATATATATATATATATATATATATATATATATATATATATATATATATATATATATATTTTATATTAGAGTAGAGTAGATTAATGGGGCTGGCTGTGAGCAGAGCTGGTGTGTGGATGAGTCTCTTGAGAGTTCATTAACACTCTGACAGCTCCAGTGACAGATGGAGGCTCCTCTTCAGCACCACGGACAGCTCCACAGCCCATATGTTCTAATGCCACATGTCTGCCTCTCACTGCGCACAGTGAAGTGGGGATGTGTCCACTACAGTATTCTCTCAGAGGGTTTTTTTTTTTTTTTTCTTCAGTGTGAATGTTTTGCTGACTCAAGTTAAAGGGCCCATATCACACTATTTTCTGATCTGTTCTAATGTTGTTTCCTCATCCCAAACAGACCTGAAGTTGTGTTTCATTTCATTCACACACATTTAACACACAAATACTGCAAATTTAGACTGAGTTCTTCTCTCAAACAGAAAACACTGTTCCACCTTGTGATGTCATGTGGTAATACAGGAAGTGCTCCACTGTGCTTTTAAAATCCACAAATCTTCACTAGAATCATTTGGATCATTTCAGCTGTTTAATTTCCTCTTAGGTGTTAACTGAAAACTACTGCTTTATGACATCACAAAGTGGAACACAGCATTTTGAGCTTTGAAAATGTAGACAGACTAATAATAAAGTGTTACTCAAACATGTGTGAATGAAACAAAACACAACTCCAGGTCTGTTTTTGAGGAGGAAACAACATTATAACATGGCTTAAAGCTCACAAGAATCAATTTAGTATAAAATAGAACCTTCAAATAAAAAATATATAAAAACTAACCATAATGACTTTTTGGAGGTGGCACATCACCTGCATGATGGAAAGTATTGGAGAAATCTCATTATAACATGGAAAAAGCTTCAAAAGGTTCTATAAAATCGAAAATACAACTGGTGCAGACAGGCCGTCTCTCTTCAGTGTACCCAGGGGCAGACTGGCAATCTGTGTGTTCTGGAAAAGTCCAGAATGGCCATCCAGTCTACTGGCCATCGGCTGTACTAACAGAAGCCACTAATACAATAATTTGCTCATTCGTCAAGCATAAATTGACAAATTGAAATGCTTAAATGAGTAATAATGACAGTGTAACACTTTTAGAGGCTTGTCAGCATTGTTCTACACAACACAAATGTAAGTATTATTATTATTCTATGAGCTGAGCGGAGGCGTGTGCATTTTTTCTGGCACATGTGTCAGAGAGGCTGTGGGAAGTGTCTGGGGAGAGGAAGTACATGATTCCTGCTCCAACAGAACATAAACAACTGCTCTGGGGGGAATACAGCTTTAAACGTCAAAACTTAACTACACAAGAATCCTTCTGGCCTCTGTGTTTCAGGCAGAGCATTTAAAAGGCTGAATCTTTCTCTTGCTGATCTGCAGACTGTGGTTGGGTTAAAGAGACAATTACACTTTTGTGTATTATCTGTATGAACTGTAACACATAACAGATTTACATCATGTTACCTTTTATTGTTTTGAAAATTAACATGGATTAACATGTTTCACTTTCAAACTCAATCAGTGTGCATCCCACTAATGAAACTACTGCACATCACATCAGCTTTGTGAAGCTGTAGAGTATTGTTGTGTATCATGCTTTTGTATATTTACAGGATTGTACTGCTCAATGTAAAGAGGGTTCAAATAGGGCCCGGGAGAGATCGCTATATTACTCAAACATGCATGGATGACATGATAAATGGTCACATTTTTATATGGCGCTTTCCCACCTTCAACACAAAGCACTTTATATCAAGGAACCACTTATCCATTCACACAGACACAGACACACACAGACACACAGACACACACACACACACACACACACACACACACACACACACACACACACACACACACACACACACACACACACACACACACACACACACACTGGCTCCTGCTTAATGTTAGTGTCACTGACTTACTTACAGTGCATTCAAATACAAGATTCAGATGTTGAATTTTTGGACCGAGGACCCCGGAAAAGAATATTGAAAGAGGACACAGCAGCACCACATCAAAAATCAATTTCATGGGCCCGATGGTAGTGCAGTCTGGAAAATATCTACATAAAAATATGAAACACTGCACTAAAAATAAGTCATATCCCAACAAAAAAAAAATTGATTATATTCTGGCCCTATCCCAAACCCTACAGGAAGTCGGCCCTACTGGATCAAACCTCCAACAGTTTTTACCCAAAACACTTCAAACTTGGACAAAAAATACAAAACACATTTGCAATTAAAGATTAACAGTTTGATTTTGGATACACATCAATCAGACTGACAGAGTCTGTGTTCTAAAGCAGCACATTCCATAAACCTGAGCCTTACAGTGATGGTCTGGTGAGTTTCCTTCTTAGCACCTGAATCTTTTACTTAAGTAATAAAATGAGAAAAGGAGTTCTTCTTCCACTGTCGCTGAGCGTTTGCTCACCGAATCCAAGGAATAGTTTTAGCACAGTCTTTAAACCAGATGTACAGACATGCAAAAAACCACTACCCGTGTTTTTAATATTATATTTCTGAAAATGATTGTCTTTTCCATGTTAAATTTCATATACTGCAGTGAAGGTGCTTTGCAAATGTTACTGTACAGTTTGTGTCATGATGAGATAAAAAAAAAATACTTCTAAACTTCTATTTCTCCCTTGATGTGATTTACTGAAAACTGCAAAACAAACATGGCAACATGAGTAGAGACACATGTGGATTGTAAACACTGTACGCAGTTTATCGTCATGTCCATAAAAAACCCCATTCACCCCCATCCCCTCCCTCCGTCTGTAAGAGCCGCTGGAGCTGTCCCACACGTCACTCACAGGAACCTTGACTGACCCCGTCTCGTGCTCATCCTTCACCAACATCACCTCTTCAGCTGTAATCGCCATGGTGACAGCACACAAAAAACATAACACAAAAAAAATCTATGAAAAACATACCCAGATGCCCTGCCTATTGTCAATGCTTGTGCAGCACATACTGTAGTACAAAACAAAGAGAACTGTGTGTCGTTGTATAGACTGACCCTGATCCAGAGCACACACACACACACACACACACACACACACACACACACACACACACACACACACACACACACACACACACACACACACACACACATGCACACACGCACACACGCACACACACACTCACACACTCACTGTTCAACTCAACGCTTCTCAAAGTTCAGTGCAGATTTCTGAGTTTGGTCTTAAAGACAGACTATGGAACTTTTCCTTCCCTTATTGTCTCCATGGAGATGTTATTGTTTTGCCTGTTATGAGTTTAGGCTACTTAAACTACATGGAGACAAATGGGTTACACACCAGACGAAGAATTATTCAAACAACGCAAACATACAGCTGAAGAAGTACAGATATATACATTTAAAGAGGGGCTGTTACACTTCTCTGGGGTATTCATTGCTAACATATATTTAGATGTGTGTAGAATCCCTCAGTCGTCCAGGTAGAATCCATAGCAAAGGGAGAAATTTCATCAGTTCATAACTGAACTGAAGAAGCAGCTTGGATGAGCTGCGAAACGTATTCGACCAAATAAACTCTGTCCAGTTGACAAATTAAATTTCTCCCTTTGCTAACATATATTTAGATCACCATGTTAACTATTATTGTTTTGATAATGTTATATTTAAAAACAACATATTAACATGTTCCCTCCTCACTAAGTCACTCCCCCTTCAGAGCGCTATCACAACACAATCAGCATGCATCCCCAAATCTTAAACATGCATGGATGACATCTAAACCCTCTTCAGACACGTTTATGATGAGGGGACAACATTATAATGGCAGAACACTCCACAAAGTCGATTTTGCTTAATATCTCCTCTTTAAACTGTAAAGATAAATAAATACATGTAATACCATGTGGTCGATAAAGCTCTAACATCTCCATGGAGGCCAGCAGATGGAGGACCCTCCACTATAAAAACACTGTTGAACATTTTAGCCTTGTGTCTATTGATCAAATCTCCTGCTGAAGGAGACAAGTACACAGTAGAATATGATTTGAGTTTAGAGTGCTTTGGACATACTGAGAGTCTGCACTAGCCTCATACTGTTGTTGTTCCATTATGCAAGACACTTCAGTCACATTGCCGAGTAATGTGGTGTGTGTGTGTGTGTGTGTGTGTGTGTGTGTGTGCGTGTGTGTGTGTGTGTGTGTGTGTGTGTGTGTGTGTGTGTGTGCGCGTGTGTGTGTGTTTGAGTGTTGATGGTGGTAGGAGGGGCCGAAGAACTGTCAAGCACAAAATAGGACATTTCTATTTTAGATTAAGTCAAGAAGTGGCACAGTGCTCTCTCTCTATATATATTTTTTTAAATATATATTTAAAAAACCCTGACTCAGACATACACAACACTGCACATGTGTACAACATGTGTGCATGTGTGTACTAGTACTGCTGTTACTACCATGGGAAGGTCAATGGTTCAAATGTGTAACCATGTCATTGTGCTGATCCCATTATTATTTATACAGTTTGGGTCAACCTCACAGTTCACACTCGGTTACACCCTTAATGAGGTGTGCATATCGTCTGACTGGCCGAGCACAGGGGCAGCAGGGCATCATGGGAAACGCGGTCCCTCATTATCCCTGCTGCTGCTACTCTGTGGATGTGATACTTGTGTGGATGTGACAGCAGACAAACAGATGAGCAGCCACCAGCTCATGTGTGCACCAGCTCATGTGTGCAGTGTGCACCCGGGACCAGTGAGCAGAGGTCACATGACATTCGGTCACATGACACGTGGTCACATGATCAAGGCTGAGATCTGATGAGGTGTTAATCAGGCGGAGGAGAAACAAAACACGTCTACAAAAAAGAGGCAGTGTTTTGGAAACTACAATGATGAGTCTATGTTGGTGTTTTAAAGGCGCTGTACCTGATTTTTACTTTAAAGAAAACCATCAAATGCTTGTGTGTGCTATATGGTTATACTCTATGACTCCCGTAGATCATTATGTTATCATTTGGAAATTTTAAATCACAATATTCATCTAAAATGACTTAATATAAAAAAAAAAAAAAAAAAAAACAAGTCCTCACGTCATCACAACAAAGCACTGAATGCTGTTGTACCAAAATGACTACGCAACACTGCAGAATCCAACATGTATAAGAGATTAAGAAAATCAAACTGGAGAAGGAAGTGCATACGTCACAGTGGGCGTGTACCTGTGGAGTGTTTAAAAATTACTCAAACATGCACGAATCACTCCAAATACAATTCCAGGTAAATAAATATTGAGAGGAAACTACTATAAAATGGTTTAAACCTCTGAAAAGTCCTGTTTCCAGAATAGGCCTGTATTGAAACATGAAAAACAGAACTATTTGCAGTGGTCCTTACTCATTCCCACCAACTGACCAAAACCACTCTCAGTTTATGAGCATGTTCCACACTTTCAGAGGCCAGAGTGGCGTTAAAGCTCACAACCATCAGCCTGTCTCATTCAGACCTCTGTGCGCTCACAGGCTTCACCCTGTGGCCTCATTTTGACCCTAAAAGCTGCTTTTACACTAGATCTGTACTGGAGCAGGAGCTCTCTTTTTTACATGAAATAAATAAAGTATTGTGCCAAGATCAAATAGGTTAGTTACAGGCAGCATTGCCAGTGATTCCCCAAAGATTCTCAGGGGTCTCAGGGGTCCCTAAACATGGTCCAAACTTAGTAAACTATTATGATTTTACTGTGATCACTGATATATAACATCTTTAGTCATCTTAAGACTGTGCTCTTACATAAGAGCCTTAACCTGCCTATCGAGATTTCTCATTCTCAGTCTCACATATGGACAGACCATGGCTCATGTGAAAGCTCAGAACCTCCAGAATAAATAAATAAATACATCAAATAAATAACGTGTCCATCAAACCCAGTGTTTTTTTCTAAATAAGAAAAAACATTTGCATAACATTTGTTATCAGTAAATCAGTATTTGATTTAAACTAGGGATGTGCTAAAATATCAAAATACTGATATATTGTGATACTAAATTTGGTGATACAGTATCGTTATTGTGGGCTGCTGTATCAAGAATATTTTTTGGTATATTTTACAGAATTATTTTGTGACAGTCTTATAATTTGTATGTTTGGAAACTACTTTATACAGTACACTTAACATACGCACTTGTTTTGGTTACAACTGGCTCGTGATAATATTGTATCGTGAGCCGTATATCAAGTATCGTATCGAATTGTGAGGGACACTGTGATCCCCAGCCCTAATTTAAGCATGTTTACCTTATATCTGGGGACACACTTTAGTCATGTTTTTGAAATTTAAAATCCATCTTATACACAGTTCCGTTAAAACTATTTGGCTTATAAGACAGTAATTTGTCAGAAGAGGGCACCACTTCATTTGAACAGCCACTTTTGGCACTTAACCAGCACAAGTCCTTGAAGCATTGAAAACAAAACGGGTAATCAGCCATGGAATTAGCACCTGGATTGTGTGTATTAATTTAAAAAAAAGTATTGCTCAAGGACACAACAATTTGCAGTGGTCAGAGCTAGAATCTTGACTTAATTGACCAAAAAAATGCTCCGTGTTGAATCTGGCCTTTACAATACCGTGTTCTCACTTGGACATGTTTCTTCCTTCTTTTACATTTTTTTTTCTCCAAAAGCCACAAAAAGCATCGCCATGACAACACACAACACAGACCTTCAAAGCGTCCTGGTGCCTGCGTGCTGGTGTGGGCACAGGCAGAACGCGCACAAAACTCACTCATTACGTTCATCTCATAACTCCATTAAAGGGCCAATGATTGTATATGTGTCCCTCATTAGGCTCATTTACATCCCCATAAGTTTGGCTCCTGCTGAATATTCATGAGGCGATATCATGAAGTCCTCCTACACAAACATGGAGCAGAATTTGATTACATAAATTGGTTACGTTTATGTAAATTACCAGTCACAAGCAATCACTTCATGTTTACTTAAAGCGGACCTATATTCTGCAAAATGGGCCCTCGCCATCTCACTTAAAATTGTATTTGGAGTGATTCCAATTGTAAAGGTTCTATAGTAAACAAAATGGACTCTTGTTAGCTTTAAGTCATGTTATAACGTTGTTACCTCCTCAAAAACATAACAGTGTGTTTTGTTTCATTCACACATGTTCAAGTAACCCTGTATTATTAGTCTGTCTACATCTCCAAAGCTTAAAATTCTCTGTTCCACCTTATGATGTCATGAAGATAGTAGTTTTCAAGTTAACCTCTCCTTTTACCTTGAGTTCAGTAGAGATTGACAATTCCAGGGCTGAAATGATCCAAATGATTCCAGTGAAGGTGTACGGAGTTTAAAAACACAGTGGAGCACTTCCTGTATTACCACATGACATCACAAGGTAGAACAGAGTGTTTTCTGTTTGAGAGAAGAACTCTGCCTAAATATGCAGGGTTTGTGTGAATGAAATAAAACATATTTGTGACGAGGAAACTACAGTAGAACATAGATCAGAAAGTATATATTATGGGCCCAACATATTTTCAAACTTACTGAGGAGATAATAATGATATCACCTTGAAAAATAAAATGCCATCACATTTTTTTCATAGCGTGTCCAATGTGGCTCAGAACAGGTCAGAACCTGCCCAGAACAGACTGAGAACAGACTGAGAACAGGTTCAGAACAGGCCAAGAACAGGACGAGAACAGGCTGAGAACAGGCTGAGAAAGAACGAGAACAGGACGAGAACAGGCTGAGAACAGGCCAAGAACAGGCCGAGAAAGGATGAGAACAAGACAAGAACAGGCTGAGAACAGGCCGAGAACAGGCCGAGAACAGGCCCAGAACAGGCCGAGAACAGACCAAGAGCAGACCAAGAACAGGACGAGAATAGGACGAGAACAGGCTGAGAACAAGCCGAGAACAGGCCCAGAACAGACCCAGAACAGGACGAGAACAGGCCCAGAACAGGCTGAGAACAGGCCAAGAACCAGCTGAGAACAGACAGAGAACAGGCCGAGAACAGGCCAAGAACAGGCCCAGAACAGGCCGAGAACAGGCCCAGAACAGGCCGAGAACAGACCAAGAGCAGACCAAGAACAGGACGAGAATAGGACGAGAACAGGCTGAGAACAAGCCGAGAACAGGCCCAGAACAGACCCAGGACAGACCGAGAATAGGCTGAGAACAGATCGAAAACAGATCGAAAACAGGCTGAGACCAGGCTGAGACCAGGCTCAGGCTGGTTCTGCTGCGTGTGCAGGGGACACAGTTGAAGGACGCGCAGTGACAAACATGAAATGTGATTTATGAGTTTTCAATGGTCAGGACCAGGGGCGGGTTTCATGCATCACAAATGAGGGTAGCGGCGAGGGGAGGTAACCAGGTCAACCCCTCAGCCAATCATGTCCATGCAAATCAGGTCTCGACCAATCACATTCTACCAAGAGAGGTGTGGACACGGGATTGTGTGTGAGGAATGGTCTGCTGAATGTATAAACATGCTTAGATCCTGATGGATGAAGGGAGTATGATGGATTTTTTTACCACTTAAAAGGAGGAGAGGCTGAAGCGGCTGAAGCGGCTGAAGCAGCTGAAGTGGCTGAGGAGGCTGAAGAAGCTGCTGGTTTTGCTGCTGCAGAATGTTGGCTAATAAAACTTGTCAGATTGAAGCACATGTGCTATGTGGGATTCAAACCCCAGACCTCAGAACTCAAGTCCAGTGTCCTAACAGCTGCACCAACAGCACACAAAAAACGAACATTTCTTTCCATTGACTTCAACATAAGGGCTCCCCCTACTGGATACCTTACTAGGCATTTCTGCAGTAAATACAAATAATGGAGCACTTCTACATAAAGATGGAACTATAATGATTTTGAACCTAAAACCTTTTCAAATGCTTCACTGTAATCAATATGAAAACTAAAAACACTTCTAAACAGCATCTAAAAAGAGGAGAGGAGGAGGCTGAGGGGGCTGCTGCTTCTGCTGCTGCTGCGGTGGAGAGGTGGAGAAGGAGCATGAATCTGTTGATAAATGATCTGTGGTACAAATATCCATAACGCACTGCAAAGCAAACAAATAAATAAACCTTGGTAATATATTCAATATTTTTACATTTTCAAACAATATTTTCTAAAATAAAGTTTTCAAAACGTACAAATGTGTCCAACATTTATCATTAAAAATAAAACTCATATCTGTGTCACACCAGTTACATCACTGTCAGTCGCTCCTTATAAACAAAAACGTCACAAAATCGAGGACAAAATCCAGACTAAAGCAGGACTAAACCAGGACTAGAGCAGGACTAAACCAGGACTAAACCAGGACTAGAACAGGACTAAACCAGGACTAAAGCAGGACTAGAGCAGAACAAACCAGGACTAAACCAGGACTAGAGCAGGACTAAACCAGGACTAAACCAGGACTTAGAGCAGGACTAAACCAGGACTAGAGCAGGACTTAGAGCAGGACTAAACCAGGACTAGAGCAGAACTAAACCAGGACTAGAGCAGAACTAAACCAGGACTAGAGCAGGACTAAATCAGGACTAAAGCAGTATTAGAACAGGACTAAACCAGGACTAAACAAGGACTAGAACAGGACTGAACACATCACAAGAATCCTTGCCATTGTGATTATAACAACTAGCATGCTAACAGTGCACAAGCCTAACTTCCTGGTTTGCATTTCTCATTTCGACTCTATGAGCTGCTTATATAACACATCTGTACTGAGGAAGACACACTTTACACTGACATGAAATGACAACAGCCAATTCTCTTCTGATTGTGTTAAATGTTGCCATCGGCCAGTGTGTGAGTTATTGTGACATATTGTGTCAGTGTGGCTCAGAATTGTGTGTATTAAACCTGGGTTTGTCCCTGTGTGTCCTGGAGCACTCACAAAATCTGTTTCTTCTCAACAGAACAAAATGAGACTTCTTCTGACGAGCACGATCTCATGATCTCACAATCTCATAATCTCACAATCTCACAATTGTACAATGTTTTTCAGTCCCCTGTGATATTTTTTCCCTTTATTGGTCTGTCCATACGGGGAGTATGGACAGACCATGTGTGTCTCTGATTGGTTAATCCACCTGTCAATCACACCCATCTGAAAAAGGAAAATTCACCGATGATCAGAGAAACACATCTGTGTAAAGTGCTGAAGAAGTGTGTATTGTGGATCCCAGGCATGTAGACACACTAATAATGCAGTGTTACTCAAACATGTGTGAAAGAAACAAAACACAACTCCAGGTCTGTTTTTGAGGCAGAAACAACATTCTAACATGGTTTAAAGCTCACAAGAGTTTGTCTTGTGCAATATACCTCAAAAAGTGTCTGGTGGAATTCCACTTTTCCTTCTACAAATCCAGCTCCATTGACATACTGACTTTGTAACTGACTAACAATAAAACCTGTGGTCTGAACATGGACTACAGCAGGTCCAAAGCAGGACCAGCCCAGACTCAAACCTGAACAAAAGTGACTCCTAATCCTGAGCGCTTTCACAACTCTCAGAGACCAGAGCAGAGTTATGCCGTTACAGTAAAGCTAAGAACAACTAACATGCTAATGTGCACTTCCTGATTATTGGACAGTGACCTCAAGAGCTGCTGTATCTCTGTACTGGGGCAAGACACATTTTGCTCAAACACATGGAGGAAAACTGCTACAGAGTTAATAATAAAAAGAATGTGAATGTGGCAAGAAGCGCAGTCATATTGTAGGACTAAAGGACCTACACATGCTTTTGTTTGATCTAAAACAGCCCTGCCGGCAGGACAGGGCTGTCTGATACAGACAGGACACCTGTCTGTATCAGAAACACCTGTCTGTGTCAGAAACACCTGTCAGGACAGGTGTTTGGATCAGAAACACCTGTCTGTATCAGAAACACCTGTCTGTGTCAGAAACACCTGTCTGTGTCAGGGCAGTCTGACAAGTGGATCCTGGCTCCAGTGGTTACTAGTTTAAAATGCACTAACCACTGGAGCCAGGACATAAACTCATGTTTATGTTTTTGACCAGAGAGCTGCCAATGGACCTGGTTTGCATGAAAAATTAAACAAAGAAAGTCCAAATGCCATCTGAGCAGACTTCAGATGGTCCAAGTGTCATCTCCAGGTTCTAAATGTTTGTTGACAGCCAACCTGACAGACAGTGAAACCAAATCCTGACATTGAAAACAAATGCTCAAAGACACATGAGCACACTCAGAGAGGACATATCCTGTGTCCTCAGTCTAATGTCCCACTTATGTGTCCTCAGGCTAACGTCCACTCATGTGTCCTCAGTTTAATGTCCACTCATGTGTCCTCAGTCTAATCTCAACTCATGTGTCCTCAGTTTAATGTCCACTCATGTGTCCTCAGTTTAACGTCCACTCATGTGTCCTCAGTTTAATGTCCACTTATGTGTCCTCAGTCTAATCTCAACTCATGTGTCCTCAGTTTAATGTCCACTCATGTGTCCTCAGGCTAACGTCCACTCATGTGTCCTCAGTTTAATGTCCACTCATGTGTCCTCAGTTTAATGTCCACTCATGTGTCCTTAGGCTAACGTCCACTCATGTGTCCTCAGGCTAACGTCCACTCGTGTGTCTAAAATGGGCTCTAAGGTTCAGGAGGAGGAGTTTTACCTGTGCAAGAAGTCTGCAGCCTCTTCAGACCATGCAGCTGTCCAGTCCTCACATCACTGCTGGAGAGACGGAGAGAGGGAGAGAGGGAGAAGAGGGAGAGACGGAGAGCAGGCAGAGAGACAGAGAGGAGGGAGAGAGAGGGAGAACCATCAGAAACCATCTAAAGACCAAAAACGTTTCAGGAAAAAACCTATGAAAAACACACATGATCAGTGAGTTAACCTTGTTTTTTCAAGACTACAGCTCATAATCATGTGCTAAAGGGCGTTGGCCCGAACTCTGCTACTGTCAGTACAGAAACTCAAACATGAGAGAAGAGCAAATATTTGGGAGCACCTCCAATTTATCAACAAAGGATTTCACATGAGTCAGAGTACAGAGACATCCTGCTTTGCCAATATACTTGTATAGCAAGTGTTGATGTATTTGCTGAAGTGTTTTCTTCATCATTTGGATAAAATACTGTCAAATCCAGTGTGCAAATCAGTAATATGTACATTTATTTCATTTTCTAAGGCTTCTGAGCTGCTTTTTGAGATGATTGAACTGTTTTGAATGTGAAACATTTTAGTAAAACTGTACACTCTGTTTGGGATTCTATGTGAGCTGTTTTGCAAATGTCAATTTTCAATAGAGAAATTTGCCAAAGCGATTGAACTAAACTGTAAATGCCACATACAATCTACTGTGTCCCAGATATGTGGTAAACATGTTCAAATTAAATAGAACTTTAACTGTTAACAATTGTAATGATTTATTCTCAGTGACAAAAACACTGGACATTCTCATAACTTGGCATTTTGATTCTCAAGACGATTATCCTATCAGAAAGCAGAATGATCCTCACATGAGTTTTACTTCTGAAATTAATGAAATGTCTCTCTTCATACAGTCTGTGCTCTGCTCAGGACATTCTCCCTGTTTGACTCATGTGAAATCCTTTGCTCTTAGATTTGAGGCGCTCAGAAATTGTATTTTTTTGCTGTTCTGTTTGAGTTTCTATATTGAAAGTGACAGAGTTTAGTCCAGTGTCCTTTAGGACATGAGAACAGGCCTGTAGTACTGAAAAAACAAGGTGAATTCACTGATCATGTGTGTTTGTGAATGAGAGCTGTGTCAAGTGTTCTGAGAAAGAGCCTGAGAACTGTCTTTAGCTTACTTGTGCTATTTAAATCATGTTTTTCTGTAACGTTACAAATAGTTTCAGTTCTGGTTTTAGTAACTTTATTAAGTCTTTAATAACTCTCCCTGTTTGACATAAACAAGAGTCCTTTCTCCAAATAAACACCAAAAAACTCAAGGAAGTATGAAATCATCTTTCACATCCATAACTTGAGTAGTACTCTGATACACTCTCTTTACATTCAGTCCTGTTTTCAGATATACAGATGTGTCTCTAAACGCTTATACTAACGAACTAAACACAATACTTCTGCTACTCCACTGTGTATATGATGTTTGAATATTCATAATAGTATTATAGTTCCTAGTCATTGTTTGGCAACTAGTGAAAACTGCAATGCACTGTTTCTGATACGAACACCTTGGAGTGTGGATACCTGAAATGATTTGAACATTTGTTGCAGCTCCTTCACATATGATTTAGTTTGTCTCATTTTTGTGCCTGTCCTTTGAAAAGACCAGAGTATAAATCAGATGTTACAGACAGTTGCTCTTTAAGCTACTTTTACTTGAGTAGTACTTTTCCCAAATACTTTTTTACTCTTACTTGAGTAATTTCTTGAACCACTTTGTACTTGTACTTCAGTAATGTTGTTTTATTAAGGTTATTACCTTTACTTACCTCTGCTTAAGAGCCATTATCTGATCTGAATATAGCAACTCTTGTGATAAACACAGACAGCAGCTCACATGGGACAACCATTATTTCAACTGGAGCTCCTCGTAACCTTATCCTTGGCTGATTAAACGGATATTTATTGTAAAAATCTAACTATCAATGAATGAACACAGTTTCCATGGCAACAATCCTCTAAACCATGATATCTTTGATACACAGAGATCTTATTATCTCCACATTCACATGATTAGAAGAGAGCGTCCTAAGCAGACCTTCTTACATGTTTAATGATTCAGTCTGATGGAGCGTGCACGTGAAAACGACTGTGCGCGGGAGAAAGACTGTGCACAGGGAGAGGGGCGTGCACGTTCAGAGGGAGTACACGTGCACATGGTCAGCCGTGTGCAAGTGGAGAGGGGTGTGCTCAAGGAGAGGGGTATGCACGTGAAAAGGGGTGTGTGCACGTAGAGAGGGGTGTGAAAGTGGAGAGAGGCGTGCACATGGACATTGCGTGCACATGGAGAAGGCGTGTGATTGGTCGAACACTCCACCCCTGCAGACAGGTGTTTGTATCAGAAACACCTGTCTGTGATCAGGGCAGTGCTGTGTGATGTCACGTAGTACTTGAAACTGCAGAGGCCAATGAAGGCAACGCACACACAATACAACATAGGATTAAAATCAGCTTTATGTATGTTTGACTATTTGTTATGTATTTATTTACCACTAACTGAAGACGGAAATTCACACATGGCTCACCACAAGAAAAGTGTTTTCTATTTTTCTCTCTAATATAGTTTCAAGCCTAAATTGGGTGATGAAGCACAAAAATGTATTTCTATGAATTTAGAAAAGTAACTGTATTCCAGTGGTGGAAGGTAATGAAGTACAAATGTAAAAGTACAATACCTGAGTACAAATGTTAGGTATCTGTACTTTACTTCAGTACCTTTTATAGTGGATACTTTTTACTTTTACTTCACTACATTTGAAAACGTGCATCTGAACTGTCTATTCCACTACATTTTAGATCTGGACTGAAAAGTAAAAATGGCGGAGTTTATTTTTGATCACATTTAATTTGAGTTTCCATCCCAACATTGGGATGTTTTTTCACAGTTTTTGACAGTTTTTGAACAGTTTTTGAACAAAAACCTCCTAATTTACTTTGTTTACACTTGCAAAAATAATTTGGAACACTAGATAATGTTATTAAAACACCATATAGCTTAGTAGCAAATAAAACAAAAAACAAAAAGTACAATTAATACTATAAAACGTATCAGGAGGAGACTTGTCGCACAGCATAGAGGCAGCAGTCACATTCAGAACAAAGTGACCAGTAAGAGTGAATGTTGGGTGGTGAGAATCAATCACAAATCAGGTTATAAGGCGGAACCACAACTGAGGAAGGATGCTTCAGAAGGATGCTTCGTCATGGTTGCTATAGTGACCCCTGTTATGATCACTACTCACTGAAACTTGTACTATAGACAAGCTCTTATGTTATGGTCCATCGCATAAAAAACAACTGACCCACATCCACCTCTTCTCTGCTCTTCTCTTTCTCGCTTCACTTCTTCTCCCTCTTCAGCTCTCTTCACCATCTCTTTTTCTCCCTCCTTCTCTCTGACAGTGTCCTCTTGTCTGCATGTGTTCTTCTCTCTCCTCCTCTCCTCCCGACCTCAAAAATGTGTTATGTGCGCTTTCTCCTCCTCTCCTCTCCTCCCTCTCCTCTCCTCCCTCTCTCAGACATGTGTTATGTTATGTGCTCTCTCCTCCTCTCCTCCCTCTCTCCGTCTGCAGACATGTGTTATGTGCTCTCTTCTCCTCTCCTCTCCTCCCTCTCTCCGTCTGCAGACATGTGTTATGTGCTCTCTTCTCCTCTCCTCTCCTCCCTCTCTCCGTCTGCAGACATGTGTTATGTGCTCTCTTTTCTCCCCTCCTCTCCTCCCTCTCTCAGTCTGCAGACATGTGTAGTGTGTACAGACTCTCAGTTGTAGAGCACGGATCACTGACCATGACTGCTGCATATTTAAACGAGTCTGAATAATGCACCAGAGACGCACAATAACCAACACATATGAACCCAACATGCACACATGCACACACACACACACGCACACACAAGAACAACCACATATGAACCCAAATCACACACACACACGCGCGCGCACGCACGCACGCACGCACACATGCACACACACACACACACACTTTGTGTCAGTGTGTGCATTGTGCCACCATGATAACTGCTGAACATTCTACCATACAGATACATGTAGAACACCCCCAGTGCGATGTCACAGTGAAGTGAAGAGGAGGAGCTGGAGAGGTGAGGAGGCAGGCTGTTGTGCTGCTGCGGCAGAGAGAGGGCAGAGGAGGGCTGGAGTTGAAATGAAAGGATGAAAGAGGAGAGTATTTCTATGGGACTCCCTAAAAAACACGACATTCCACACGACATTCCACACGACATTCCATCTTAGCGTTTCATGTCAATCAACTGCTGTGTGTCGTGTTTTCCATAGAGCGTGAGGTCATTTTAAATCCGCAGATGGAATTACAGCAAATATTAAGCTTCAGAAACACGCAGTATTTTTGTGCTCCGTTCAAATACAGATAAATACTAATACCTTTATTTTCTTCTGACTAAAAATGACAGCTCAGTTTTACCTATTTTACCTAACTCTGATCCCAGTGGTGGAACGTAACAAAGTCAGAGTAGTAAAGAACTGTACTTTAGTTTTACTTCACTACATCTGAGAGAAGGTATCTGTACTTTCTACTCCACTACATTTTTGAACAGGACTGAAAAGTAAATTTTGTTTTTTTTTAATTATAGTTTTGGTTTTAAACACATTCATAATTTGAGCAAACAAAAATATAACCAAAAAAAAAAAAAAAGATAAAAAAGCTATTGATTCAATTGTTCTGTTCTGAACAAAATTCAGCACAAATATCTATATTAAAATCACTACACTCCGAGCACTTAAAATTACTTTTTAAGTACATTTTAAAACAGGCACTTTAATACTTTTACCTCAGTTTATTTATTTATTTTTTTGCTCTGGTATGTATACTTTTACTTAAGTAACAAAATGGAGTATTTCCTCCACCACGGCCTGATCCTAAACCTAAACTTAACCTGATTGTGAAAAAATATATTATGAAAAACAATGTGTGGGTTTGGGAGAAAATGGAGCCTCTGATGCATGAACGGAAAGTCAAAGAAAAGCTGGATGTGTTTTTGTTATAATTATAGATCTGAATTCATTTGTCTGTTTTACAGACTTGGCAGCTCAGGTGCTCAGGTGAATAGGAAAACACTGTTTAAAAGTGGGTTTCTATGGTTACAATAAAACGTAAAGTGCCCTGGCGCCAGACGAAATGTTGAGTTCCGTTTTTCTATGAACGTACTCAGAGATCAAAATAGCAGATTGTGACAGACAGGTGTCTTTAAAGGGCCCTGTCTGTGTGCTCTTGTCAGATGGCATTTAGCAAAGATAAGGCTGTGCTCTTCACAGGTGTCCCACAGCTCCCACTGTCCACCTGTCCCCTCCCCCGTCCTCCCCCCTGTGAGAACCCAGCAGACAAAAGGAACACGCCTGGACAGAGTTTCAAAGGTGACGCACTGAAGCTGAGGACAATTTCTGTTCCAATAAAGAGACAAATATTTGAACGTTTTCCTCCTTTTAAAATGTTCACTTTGAAATAACTTTTCTGGTGGAGGGTCCGTCAAATACTTTTCTCCATGGAGATGTTATTGCTTTGTCTGGAATGTTTCACAATATGGCTTTAAACCTATCCTACCTTCTATCTTCATGGAAACCAAACCAGACTAAGTTACAGGTCAGATCTGTGAAGAATGTCTGTTTCTCTATATATTTTTGAGCTATAAAACCACCTGTAATTGAATACAGTGCCTTGAAAAAGTATCCAACCCCCTTGAACTTTTCCACAATTTCTCACATTATGACCACAAACATAAATATATTTCATTGAGCTTTAATGTGAAAAACCAACACAAAGTTGCACACAATTGTGAAGCAGAAGGGCAGTCATACATGAGTACATTTTTTTTTTTTACAAATAAAAAACTGAAAAATATGGTGTGCAATATTATCCAACCCCTCTGAGTCAATATTTTGTGGAACCGCCTTTTGCTGCAATTACAGCTGCAAGTCTCTTTGGGTATGTCTCTACCAGCTTTGCACATCTTGAGACTGAAATTTTTGCCCATTCTTCTTTGCAAAATAGCTCCAGCTCAGTCAGATTAGATGGAGAGCGTTTGTGAACAGCAGTTTTCAGATCTTGCCACAGATTCTCGATTGGATTTAGGTCTGGGCCATTCTAAGACATGAATATGTTTTGTTTTAAACCATTCCATTGTAGCCTTGGCTTTATGTTTGGGGTCGTTGTCCTGCTGTAAGATGAACCTCCGCCCCAGTCTCAAGTGTTTCACAGACTCCAATAGGTTTTCTTCCAATATTGCCCTGTATTTGGCTCCAGCCATCTTCCCATCAACTCTGACCATATTCCCTGTCCCTGCTGAAGAAAAGCACCCCCAGAGCATGATGCTGCCACCTCCATATTTGACAGTGGGGATGGTGTGTTTAGAGTCATGAGCAGTGATAGGTTTCCGCCACACATAGCGTTTTGCATTTTGGCCAAAAAGTTCAATTTTGGTCTCATCTGACCAGAGCACCTTCTTCCACATGGTTGCTGTGTCCCCCACATGGCTTTTGGCAAACTGCAAACGGGATTTCTTATGGCTTTCTTTCAGCAATGGCTTTCTTCTTGCCACTCTTCCATAAAGGCCAGATTTGTGTAGTGCACGACTAATAGTTGTCCTGTTGACAGATTCCCCAACCTGAGCTGTGGATCTTTGCAGTTCCTCCAGAGTCACCATGGGCCTCTTGGCTGCATCTCTGACCAGTGCTCTCCTTGTTCGGACGGTAAGTTTAAGTGGACGCCCTGGTCTTGGTAGGTTTGCAGTTGTGCCATACTCCTTCCATTTTTGGATGATGGTGTAAACAGTGCTCCGTGAGATGTTTAGAGCCTTGGAAATCTTTTTATAACCTAATCTTGCTTTATACTTCTCCACAACTTTATCCTTGACCTGTATGGTGTGTTCTTTGGACTTCATGGTGCTGACTGCTCCCCAATACTCTCAAACAAACCTCTGAGGTTTTTACAGAACAGCTGCATTTATACTGAGAGTAGATTACACACAGGTGGACTCTATTTAATCATTAGGTCAACATTGGATCCTTCTAAAGCCTCTAAAAGCAATGTGTTGCACTCAGAAAAAAAGGGGGTTGGATAATTTTGCACGCCCACTTTTCAGCTTTTTATTTGTAAAAAAAAATTAGATCACGTATGACTGTCCTTCTGCTTCACAATTGTGTGCAACTTTGTGTTGGTCTTTCACACAAAGGTTCAATGAAATATGTTTATGTTTGTGGTCATAATGTGAGAAAATGTAGAAAAGTTCAAGGGGGTTGGATACTTTTTCAAGGCACTGTAAATGTAAGGTAGAGCTGTTTAATGTCACACTGTGGAATATTTCAGGCAAAGAAATGACATGTCCATAGAAATAATCAGGTGACGGACCCCCAACCAAGAAGTTACACATTTACACACCTTTGAAACAACAAAAACACTTAACAAAATACATGAAATAAATGACATTAATACTGTGATTTTAAAAAAACTCTCTTCTCTCTTCAAGAAGTTACGGAGTGAACAAAGCAAGAAGAGTTCTGAAAGGTGGCTGTGGAGCTCACGTTCAGACAAAGTGTTCTTGTTTAAACATTTACACCAATCTGACTTTTGCACTTCACTTTTTGTGTGTTTGTGTTTTCAAAAGCCAAAGACATTTCACAGCAATCACCATACTTTTCATGCCTCCTTATTAAAGTGATAATATCTGGAGAAGGCAGGAAGAAAAATGTCAAAACAGAGATATTGGTTTTTGCTATTCAAATGTTAGTCACATTTGAACATATGAAAGTAAATAAATAAAAACATAAATAAAAAGA
The DNA here is from genome assembly GCA_029959045.1 of Taenioides sp. WSHXM2023. NCBI lineage: Eukaryota > Metazoa > Chordata > Actinopteri > Gobiiformes > Gobiidae > Taenioides > Taenioides sp. WSHXM2023. The sequence goes on from CM057090.1 coordinate 34,764,822, forward strand.
TAAAAAAGAAATCAAGTGATATCAGAACTGTATAGAGAAAATGTCACTTAACTGAGATAAGGCCACTAAAATTTTCCTTGAGTATTTAGCATTTCAAAATATGGTTTCATAATAGATAGAGTCTGTTACTTCCTGTTAAAATCTGCAGATCTGAGATCCACGCCCCTTCATAGTGACATTTCACCTTAACAAGTAGCAGACTCATTTATGTGTTTTACTGTTGAAAAGATGACATTTGAGAACCCGACAAATATGCCCTGGAGCCTGAATATTTCAAACAGAGCAGTGGGTGGGGATGTGGGGTAGGTAAAAACTGTCATTTTCTGTGCACTGGAGACTAAAACGCAGGACTGCACAGGATCTCTCAAACATGAATCAACCAAAATACAACTCCAAGTATGTTTTTGATGAGGGGGCAGAGTTATAACATTACAAGGTCGTAAAGTCCATTTAAAGAGGGGCTATTACACTTCTCTGGGGTATTCACTGTTTACACATAACATATTTAGTAGTGCTGTCAGTCGATTAAAATGTTTAATCACAATTAATCTCATGAATGTCATAGTTAACTCACAATTAATTGCAAATTAATCACACTTTTTTGTCCCTTGAATCATCATTTTAATACTCTTATCAACGTAGAAAAGTGGACAGGCGCAGCTTTGTGCAAATATATATATATTTTTTTATTGCAAACCATAACAATTGTCAGTGAGAACTTTGTGTTCGATGTTCCACTTTTTGGCTACTTTCATGAAGTGCTCTGCAACAGTGTGAGTGAAGTGCTTCTCTTCTGTCCTTCAGAACAGTCAAAGCGACTGCAATAGGGTTCTATGTCCTGTACTCACACCTGCACAACCAAACCGGGCCACGGCCTGATGACGTCATGTCACTGTTTGTTTACATGTCGTGCAGCAGAGCTATTGCTTTTAGTGGAGAATGTAAGTGCAGCGGCAGAAATATCTCTTAAATAGTGAGACAGATATGAGTCCTGCTGTGATACGCCCTCCTCTGTGAGTTTATGAAGATAAAAAGAGCTCGGAGCAGTGAGGACAGATGGAGACGAGGCTGCAAAACTTCTGTCGCTGTCACAGTCCTTATCGAAGGTGGCGTGGATTCGCCGTATGTTTTGGGGCGGACTTTATTTAGTGTTTTCCTCGTATGAGTGACATCAGCGCACACACACACACAGACACATACATACACACACACACACACACACACACGCACACACACGCACACACACGCACACCTGCACACACACACACACACACACACGCACACACATGCACACCTGCACACACACACACACACACACACACACGCACACACGCACACACACACACACGCACACACGCACACACGCGCACACACGCACACGCACACATGCACACCTGCACACACACACACACACACACACACACACGCACACACGCACACACACACACGCACACACGCGCACACGCGCACACGCGCACACGCACACATGCACACCTGCACACACACACACACACACGCACACACATGCACACCTGCACACACACACACACACGCACACACGCACACACACACACACGCACACACGCGCACACGCGCACACACGCACACGCACACATGCACACCTGCACACACACACACACACACACACACACACACGCACACACACGCACGCACACACACACACACACACACACACACACACACACACACACAGGGCTTGCATAGTGAAGTCGTGCCTGTGCATGTACATGAGCAACTGTGCCGTGCTTTGGCCCACCTCCTCCAACTTCTCAGTTTCGTACAAATTGTTTTGTTTCCGGTTTTACAGCTGGATCCTGTAGTTTTTCTAACCTTACTAACAGGGGCCACAGCTTATGAAAAAACTAGTTCACTACAAAAAGCGTTAATCTCACGATAAAAAAAATTAACGTAGTTAAAATTGTTTTGCGTTAACTTGTTAATAACGCGATCTTTTTGACAGCACTAACATTTTAGATCACTATGTGACCTTTTTTATTCTGAAAATACTATATTCACCCAAAACGATGACTAACATGTTGCTGTCTGCACTAAGTCACTCCCCCTTCAGAGCGCTATGACAACACAATCAGCGTGGATACCACTAATGAAACGCCAATTAGTAGTGTACAGTGTGGTATGATGTTTTTGTATATTTATGAAGAACTGTCATGTGGGAACATGGGTGATGTAGGCTTGTGGGCAGAGTCTTGGACAGAATCTTACAGCTAACTGTACGGAGGGTTTGAATAGGGCCCATGAGAGATTGCTAGATTACTCAAACTTGCATGGAAGACATCTAAAACCCCTTCAGCCACGTTTTTGATGAGAGAACATTATAAAATGGGAAAATCCTGATTTTGCATAATATCCCCACTTTAAGTGTAGATCCCTCCTGCATTTACACACAGTTTAAGCTCACACTGATGAGATTATAACAAATACAACAATATAAATACGTACATACATACATACATAAATACATTTTAGGTGAAGAGAAACAGATACAAACACTTGGTATGTGCTCCTCACAGAAGAGTGCAGTCCTGTGCGCTGTCCTGTTTGATGAACCACACTGTGATCTGCAGAGTGAGAACTCAGCACATATACACAGAAGAGAGGGAGAGGGGGGAGGAGAGGAGAGAGGGACTGAGAGGAGAGAGAGGGAGAGGAGAGAGGAGAGAGGAGGAGAGAGAGAGAGAGAGAGAGAGAGAGGAGAGAGGTGAGGGGGGAGGAAGAAGAAAGAGAGGGTGAGAGAGGGAGCGAGACAGAAGGATGAGAGAGAGAGAAACAGAGGGGCAAGAGAGAGAGGGGTGAGAGGGGGATGGGGCAAAAGGAGAGAGAGGTCTGGGGAACAACAGAGAGAGGGGGAGTGGGAGAAAGAGAGAAAGGGAGGGATAAAGAAAGACGGCTGGCGGTTACAGAGAGAGGGACAGAGAGAGAGAGAACGAGGGAGGCATGAGAGAGAGGGGGAGAGGGGGAGAAAGAGGGAGACATGAGAGAGAGAGAGAGAGAGAGAGAGAGAGAGAGAGAGAGAGAGAGAGAGAGAGAGAGAGAGAGAGAGAGAGAGAGAGAGCCCTCCTCATCACTGTTCATGGATTAGAGGCCAAACTCCAGCCTGAGTCTGGCCTGCACCATCCTGACAAACAGGACCTCACACTGATCCTGCAGCCTCCTCCTCCTGCTCACATACACCGCCATCTTGGCCTGTCCCAACAGGAAGCTCAGCACCTGGCCCCTCCTCCTGCTCTGCACAGAGTATCTGAGCCCACACACAAACACTTGTGCGTTAAACACCTGCCCCACACTCCTGAACACTGCCCCCAGCAGGTGGAACAGCGGTGTCAGACGCACACACTCCCAGAAGCAGTGGAACACCGTCTCTCTGAGCCCACAGAAAGGACAGTCCTCCCCTACAGCACGGTTCATATTATGGACCAAAGAGTTGACCGCCACTGCTCCATGCAGCAGCCTCCACTGCAGGTCTCCCTGTCTCTTGGTGAGGGGGGGCTTGTACAGGAAGCCCCAGGCTGGGCTGAGGGCAGGGGCCAGGCCCAGGCGAGCTCTCCACACCGTGTCTGGGCGGGCACAAAGTTTGCGATGGTTCAGGGCCTGGACCATAAGTTTGTAAAAAGTCTTTCCAGAGGCTGCTTCCAGGGATGCAGACACAGGACAGGACAGCAGAGGGCCTGAGGAGTCCACGAGATTAGGACTCAGGATGATGCCGGGGAAGGGGTCAGTAGAGTCTGGAGACAGTGAGCCAGAGCTGAACCCTCTGAGCAGAGTCCACTCCTGTTCTGTCAGTCGCTGCCTCCAGTGACACAGGAGCCGCTCCAGAATGCGAACGGACCTCAGACCCAAGTGAGCAGCCAGAGTTTCTGCAGTGTCCATGTCAGGTCCAGTCCTCTCCAGCAGCTGCTCCAGAGTGAGGACCCCCCCAGAGCTGAAACGGTCACACAGCGCAGGTTGCACCCAGTCAGGATAGTCCAGGGGCTCTTTTAGGAGCCAGTAGAGTGAGCTATACTCCTGTCGCTGCTTCCTCAGCATACTCCACACAGATAGCAGGCCACGGTAGAAAAGAGGGAGGGAGTCTGGTCGGTGGTTAGAGAGGAACAGTGAGAGGCCCAGGCCCCACGCCCTCTGCAGGATGGACACAGCTAGAGGCCTCCACTGCAGCTCCTCGGGACCTGTCAGGAGCCTCTGGACAAACTGCAACCTGAAAGCAGCTCCTCGACTGGCCAGATGGATGAGTCCCTGTCCGCCCTGCTCCTTAGGGAGGTAGAGCACTGCTTGTGGAACCCAGTGCAGCTTGTCCCAAAAAAAGTCTACTAGAATTGTCTGGATCATGGACAGGAGAGAGGGAGGCGGGTCCACACACATAAACTTGTGCCACAGGGCAGAAGAGACCAGGTTATTAATCACGAGCACTCTTCCCCGGTAAGACATTTGGGGTAGCAGCCACCTCCACCTGTTCAGACGACCCTGGACATTCTCCACTGTCTGGTCCCAGTTCTTTTGAAGACTGCCAGAACCCAGGAAAACCCCCAGATATTTAAACCCTCCTGTGCTCCAAACTAGTCCACCTGGCAACCTGACAACCCGCAGCCCCTCTCCAACCAAAATGGCATCGCTTTTACTCCAGTTAACTTTAGCACTTGAAATTTGGCCAAACTGGTGAATTATGTGGGCCACACAGTCAATGTCTCTCTGCGAGTTCACAAACAACATTACATCATCAGCATAGGCTGACACCTTAAAAGGGAAAAGGCACCCAGGGATCTGCACCCCCTGCAGATCTGACCTGAGTCGATGCAGAGTGTACAACATCCCAGATAAGGAACAACCCTGTCTGACGCCCCTCCCCACACTGAAAGGAGCAGTAAGACCCCCATTAATCTTCAGTAAACTCATGATGTCACTGTACAGGGTCTGGATGTAAGCAATGAAACCAGGGCTGAACCCAAACGCAGCCATGGTTCGCCAAAGGTATTGGTGTTCAACCCGGTCAAACGCCTTTTCCTGATCTATTGAAATCAGACCCAGGTTGATGCCCAATGATCTGGAGACCTCCAAAACATCCCTAATTAGTGTAATGTTATCATTAATAAGCCTGCCAGGCACACAGTAGGTTTGGTCCATGTGGACTATGGATGCCATTGCTTCCCGCAGCCGGGATGCCAGTACTTTGGACAGGATTTTATAGTCCGTGCAGAGCAGTGACACCGGCCTCCAGTTCTTCAACAGTAGCAGGTCACCCCTCTTTGGCAGCAGGGCGAGCACTGCCCTGCGACAGCTCAGAGGCAGGCGGCCTCCCTGCAGACTGTCCCTGATGACCTCCAGAAGATCCTCTCCCAGTATGTCCCAAAAAGCCTTATAAAAATCAGCTGAGAGACCGTCTATTCCAGGAGCTCTGCCTGTTTTCAGGCTCCCAACAGCAGCGGTCAGCTCAGCCATAGTCACAGGAGCCTCCAGCTTACAATTCTGCTCTGTGCTGACCTGAGGCAGACCGTCCTCAAACCGCCTCCCCACATCAGCGCTGGGACGCAGTTCTGATGAAAATAAGTTTTTATAAAAACTGGAGGCATGACTCCTAATCTCCGAGGAGTCTGTGATTATGCTTCCACTATCAGAGCGCAGCGAGTGAATAATTTTCCTCTGACCATTCTTTTTCTCCAAACTGAAGAAGAATTGAGATGGAACATCCATCTGGGAGAGGTCCATATGGCGGGACCGGACCAGAGCCCCTTGTGCAAAGGTGCCCAGCAGGCTGACCAAAGCCGACCTTTTTTGTTTTGAGGGACTGTAAACACCCCCGTTCTCCTGTAGACTCTGCTAAAGACTGCAGCTCTACTATCTGTATCTCCAGCTCCTTCACACGCCGGGCCCTGTCCCCCGTGACACCATGAGTGTACTGCTGACACAGCTGTTTGATCTGGGCTTTACCAAAGTCCCACCACTGCTGAAGACTGATAAACTGTGCTTTACAGTTCCTGTGAGATTCCCAAAAACATGTAAAAGCAGATTTAAAAGATTTATCATGTAGCAACGAGGTGTTAAAATGCCAGTAAGCACTACGAACACGGACATTAGAAATATGTACATTACACACTACAAGATTATGGTCCGAAATGCCCACAGGACTAATGTGAGCAGATGTACAGACAGACAGCTGGTGTCTGAGGCAGTACACACGGTCCAGGCGAGCTAGAGCCAGTCTATTGTCCTTACAGTGAGACCATGTGTACTGCCTGTCACCTGGATGTAGAGTCCTCCACACATCCTCCAGGCTGTGTGTCTCTGTGAGCCGCTGCAGCCTGAGGGAGGAGGCGGGGTGGGGCTCACGATGGTTCCGGTCCAGTTGTGGCTCTGTAGTACAGTTCCAGTCTCCAGCCACAAACAGGAAGTCCCCAGTATCCCTACACCTCCTAATGCACTCACACAGAGTGTCCATCACAACCAGTCTTTGTGCTCCTGTGCACGGCATATACACACACAGGAATAGTACTGCAGTGTCCTCAAAAAGAGCACGCACCTGCAGCACACGCCCTGCCACCACATCCTCCGTCTCCACGGTAATGGGCAGAAAACTCCTGGAGAAAAGCAGTCCCACCCCTGCGCTGCAGTTGGAGCCGTGACTGAGAAAAACTTGTCCGCTCCACTCCCTGCTCCACTCAGCCTCTAACTCAGGAGTGCTATGGGTCTCCTGCAGCAGCACCACGTCCAGCCTCTTCATTTGTATGAGCTGGAAGACGGCTGCATGCTTAGTTTTGTCTCTGGCTCCATTAAGATTTAAAGTACCCACTTTAAAGTCACACATGATTAAAGTTAAGGTGAGCACATAATAGAAAACATATACACTGGCCTTTAAACTGAGTAGAAAAAAAAAAACATTACATTAAGACTCTTGACTAGCCACTTGGGCCTTGACTTTAATAAGTAATTTCCTCAAACGATAAACCTCTTGGTCTGTGAGCACCTCCTCCTCAGGTGTGGCTGGGCAGTGTGTGAGGGGCCGGGCTGACTCTGTAAACAGCTTCAAATTGGGGAAAAATGTTCCACTTTCACACTCCTCACTCCTTTGGTCTCCTTTAAGAACTTTTTAATGTCAGCAGCTGAATAGTGCTCAGCTCCTGTGCTGTTTGAGTCTATCTGGGAGCGGTTTAAAACCTTAGAGCTGCGTGTTACCTTTGAGGGCTTTTCACTATTCTGGGAACTACCAACAGTTTTCCTTTTTTGAGGATAAACAAATAAGTCATCCTCATCCGACATGCCCTCCTCTAGATAGTCACTGTCCTCCTCCCCAGCACTGTCCCTGGGCTCTGCGCTCTGACTCTGTGATGCAGAGTCCAGGTCGGCAGCCACCTGCTGCCCGCCAAGCAAAACACTGTTCTCAGTTTGCGAGTCACTGGGAGAAGACGGAGCCGCGTCAGAAAATACGGGAGGCGGGGGACCCGTAGCAGGAGCTGCGGGGCCCGCAGCGGGAGGCGCGGGCTCAGACACGGGCTCCACGGGGAGGTCCGAGTCTTGCGCAGCACCAGGAGCAATTGGCTCCATGGCAACGTCACCCATGGGCTCCGCCGCGGACTCAGCATTATCATCAGTGGAGGCTGGCGCCGGGGCCACGGTGCGTGCGTCATTACGCACTATTGGATCAACTCGCTCTGGACAAGCTCTGATTAAATGTCCCTCTGCGCCGCAGCCAAAACATTTCATCGTGTCAGAGGTGGCAAAAACCATGTAGTTGAAACCCTCTATTTTAAAGCTGAAAGACACATCAAGATCTGTACGATTGTCCTTGAGCACCATCATCACTTGTCTACGGTGGCATATAACGTGCTTTAGCAAGGGGGATTTACAGCCGAGCGAAATCATTTTGATCGGCGACACAAGCTGGCCAAAACGCGACAGTTCCATTGCCAAGATGTCATTCTTGATGAACGGAGGAGCGTTGGAGATAGTAATACGTTTAGCGGGACTCACCAGTGGTAGGACAGGTGTGTACAAACCCTGGATGGCGGCCCCTTTCTCCACAGCCTCAGACACCTTTTCCGTGCTGGACAGAAACATAACGATGGCTCCATTCATGCGTGAGGCGGACTTTATGTTAACATATCCCACTTCTTTCCCACTTCTTGGCCTCCTCTACAGAGCAGTTCACCGTAGGCACCAGTTTCACAGCATGGCGCCGCGTCAGCTGCTCATAGTCACTCGCTCCGGCCAGCACCGGCATCGTGCGGCCGGAGCGTACCTGGACAAGTAAAGTGTCCTCTCGCCAACACAGAAAAAAGACAAAACGATAGGATCCAGTGAAAAGCTCTTTAAAGAAAAAAAAAAACAAAAATCCCGCTCCTCTGGTATGCGCTTCCCACACACACACACCTGACCGGAAGCGGAGAGAGAGAGAGAGAGAGAGAGAGAGAGAGAGAGAGAGAGAGAGAGAGAGAGAGAGAGAGAGAGAGAGAGAGAGAGAGAGAGAGAGAGAGAGAGAGAGAGAGAGAGAGAGAGAGAGAGATAGCAACATGAGAGGGAAGGGGAGAAAGAGGAAGACATGAAAGAGAGGAAGGAAGAGAAAGAGGAAAACATGAGAGAGGGGGTGAGAGAGAGAAAGAGGGAGGCATGAGAGAAAGGCTGAGAGAGAGAAAGAGGGAGACATGGGATTGGGTATAGAGAGAGGGGGAAAAAGAGGGCGACATGAGAGGGAGGGTGGGGGGGGGGGGGGGGGATAGAAAGAGAGACTTGTAGAGAGAGCAGTGAAATGGCTGACACAGCAGATGTCACTGGTCCACAGGGATCTTCAGTGATTCCATTTGAGAGTTAGAGAGTAAAACTTTATTCTCACAGGATTACTGCATCCAACACTGTCACTACCACATGTTCTACTGCACTTCACTGTACAGAGTGAGCTGCCTGAGCTCCACATTATACAATTCTCTGACACTTTATCCTGTGAATCTGATCTCTGGTGAATCTCCCTGTTTTCAGATGGGTGTGATGGACGGATGGACCATGTGTGTCCTTGAGTGGCTAAATCAGTGAGACACATGGTCCATCCTTATCAAAACAAATATGGAGGAAGAAGAAAGGGGAAACAAAACAAAATCAGTGAGCAAAGCACTAAACTCTGTTCATATGAGGGGAGGGAAATGAGCTCCTTCATTTCACATGTGTCACTGAAATAAACAAACCTGATTGGACGATCACGTTTTGTCCTGAGGGGACCAGACTGATGTCCCTCTGCATAAGAAGTACATGATAACAGTTTGGTGTTGGTGGTCAGATGAGTGGAGTACACAAAATAATGCAGATGTCTTGTTGTACCTAAAAGTAACAAGTATTAATGTGTATTTCCAATTATGGTCATTGAAATATGATCAAAAGGTACTACATATATGTGAGTTCAAGTCTCCGTTGTTAAAATGATGAATTCTTTAAAGTGGAGATTTACTTTACCAACTCCATCAAATCTGCTGTTCAGCCATTTCACAAATTCACTGTTACATTGTGGCTACGCACCAGAGATGCATCTGAACTAGTACAACTAATAACATACATATATACGTATATTTGATCTTTTTAAATCACATCCAGGTAAGCACCTAGAGAAAACAGCACAATGTTGGGGCAGAACACTCAAGGCTCTGTGACTCATTCAGCTCCACTCCAAACATCTATGCTCTCATTTCTAAAGCATACAAGTACACAAATGTATAGAGATTACCACTTTTGTGATTTATAAAAAGACAACTTCACATGAAACTGATCAGTCTGTTCCAAACACGCTGAACTTTATGTATCAGGGCTTTCAGTGATGAGACAGAAGGAGATCTGAGCGCAGAGAGACGAGAAGCAAGTTTGAGGACGTTTGCGTTTTGTTTCTACATCAACTTTCAGTAAGAACTCCACAGAAGCAGACTAAAAACAGACTTTCTCAATTCAAAAATGAGCCCACACATGATGTTCTGGTACCAATCCTTTCTCGCAGACAGAAGCACGTGTGTCCTTTCTCCAGCCACCATCTGATCATCTCCTCAGTCTCAGAGGACACGGGGGCTGGAACCTGGAACCTGAAAACGCTCAGGAACTCATCATGTCTGCTGCACCATCAATGAAAGGGCTGAAGCTGAGGAGGCTGGTGCTTCTGCTGCTGCGGTGGAGAGGAGGAGATGATGGGGAGTGAACAGTCAAGTGCATTCATCAGAAGAATTGGAGAGTTTAAAGGTCGCAGGCTGTGATTGGCGAACAGCGACAGGAGGTTGTACTTCCTGGGTAAAACTTTCTCTCTCTACTGTATCTTCTTTCTTTTTTTCTTCTATCTATATATTTATCTTTATCCATCTTTCTTTCTTTCATTCATTCATTCATTATTTATACTTTCTTTCTATTTTCTTTCTTTCTTTCTTTATTTCTTCTGTCTTTCTTTCTTCTCATCAAAAACGCACTTTATGGATGTTCTTGTGTATTGAGAATGAAATCGGTCAGGAGCTCTTTGGAGATGGCAGCACCTTGAAGAAGGCTTGGTGGAGAAGAAACATGTTAAATTAAATAAGCCACATTTCATTGAAGGCTTTTTTAAACTCTGCCTTGGAGTTCCTTGGAGTTCCTTGGAGTCCTTGGTCTCTGCATTTTTCCAACTTTGAAACAGAGAATATTATCTTTGGACATTCCCAACTACCCTGAGCCCCAGCTGTTATTCACCAGCAAATAAATCAAACCATCAGAGACAGTCCGATACCTGGGAGTCTGTGTGGACAGCTCCCTCTCCTCTCATGTGACCTCTGCACCAAACTGTAGCAGAGCATCTACTTTATGAGGACGCTCAGATGTTTTAGGGTGAGCAGAGCCATCAGTCCAGAGTTAGCTGCTCAGTTCTATCACGATCAGGATCAGAACAGTGTGGTTGTACTGTGCTTTGGATTCACAGGCTTGGACATCTGTGCTAAAATAGTGCTGCCTCCTCTGGGAAATGTATTGACTGTGGAAAAAGTAAACTCTGATCCACAGATACAGAGCATGTTTTACACAGTCTATTTGAACTGTTGCCTCTGGGGGCGCTGTAGTGTGTACTACTACACGGACAGGAACAAATACACACATTCCTTCATGCCATATTGCTTGTTAAAGTGGGATTAAACACATAAACTACGCCCACAGCCACATTTCAAAAGGAGCTGCTGCTTCAACTGGGCAGTACCTGGAGGACTAAAGGGGAGAGTGAGGGGGGAGGAGGGGCGGGGTCTGGACGTATAAGAAATAGTGTGATTGGTCGAACAGGTATCCACACTTCAAACTCTGCCCCTGCAGCCAGTGTTTGTATCAGAAACACGTGTCTGTAATCAGGGCAGTTCTGTGTGATGTCATGTAGTACTTGACATTGGCGTGGCCGCTGGAGGCAGCACATACTGGAGACAATACACACCATATATAGAGTTTAGTAGTGAAAGAAAGTTAACTTAGTATTTGGTTGTACTTTAAACATGAGCACTGACTCACACTCCCGTTGTGTTTTATGTGTGCTGCTGGTGTGGCTGCTGTTCGTTTTATGGGGCTCGCTGCAGACGTGCTGCACATTTCTGTTTTACCAACCATAAAGTTTGATCTTATCCATAAAGAAAATGTGCTTTGACATCAAGAAGTGAAAGTAAAAAGTGAAACCATCTGCTGGGTAGCTTTAGTTCACGCTGTAAATCCGCACTCTGACTAAATGTTTCAGCTTCAGTCATATGGGTTTATCTGACACAGCATCACAGACCAATGAAAGGGCTGAAGCTGAGGAGGCTGGTGCTTCTGCTGCTGTGGTGGAGAGGAGGAGATGTCAGTGTCAAAGGTCGCAGGCTGTGATTGGCTGACAGCTGAATTGTCTCTTCTTTTCAGAACCTTGTCATCTTTGTGCTAACACTCACTGACGTGGCTTTCTCCAGATTGATCCGTGTCACTCTCACGGCTCGCACTGAAAACCATCAGAAAAAGGCAGAACTTCATGACAAATATTTTAATCTGATTGGTCGAAGCATCACAAGAGTGGAACAAGCCGAGAAATCAAACTTTAGTGACATCCTCTGTGATTGGTCAGTCTGCTCTAGGGCCAGTTTGAACTTTCCAGCGGGAGTATGTCATGATGGAATGAGAATCAGAATCTATGTTGCTGTACAGGGCCACACACTCTCACGGCTCTTACACGGACTCTGACTAAGGCACTGGTCTCACCGGTGCATTATGGGAAACATCTGTGAAGGCGTCACCTGCTCTGACCCTGTGAATGCTGCTCCTTCTTCTACTTTTCCATCCTCTTTCCCACTTTCTGTCTCTCTCATACATAGTCTGACTGGTGATTTGGTGATTTCACGTCTCATCGCCCACCTGACCTAAATAGAACACATCCTATACTCTCTCCTCTTTCCTCTCTCTTCTCCTCTTTCTCTCCTCTTCTTTTCTCTCCTCTCTCCTCTTTCCACTCTTCTCACTTCTTTCTTCTCCTCTCTCCTGTCCTCTTTCCTCTCCTCTTCTCTCTCCTCTTTCCACTCTTCTCTCTTCTTTCTTCTCCTCTCTCCTGTCCTCTTTCCTCTCCTCTCTTTTCCTCTCTTTTTTCTCTCCTCTTCTCTTCTCTTTCCTCTCCTTTCTTTTTTCATCTCCCCTCTCGTCTCCTCGCCTCTTTTCTCTCCTCTCCTTTCTCCACTCTTCTCTCCTCTTTCTTCTCCTCTCTCCTGTCCTCTTTCCTCTCCTCTTTCCTGTCCTCTTTTCTCTCCTCTCCTCTTTCTTCTCTTCTTCCCTCTCCTCCCCTCTGTCCTCTCCTCTCTTCTTTCCTCTCTCCTCTCCTCTCCTCTCCTCTCTTCTTTTCTCTCCTCTTCTCTTTCCTCTTTCCTCGCCTCTCCCCTCTTCTCTCCTCTCCAGGTCTGTGGAGAGGAGCCATCAGCCTCTGCTCGGGTCATGTGAGGGCGAGGGGAGGGAAACCTGTCCTCTGCATTTGACCCATCCTTCAACACCGGTCACCGAGGGCAACCTGTCAGGAGCAGTGCATGGAGACCCACCTCCAGATCTTCAGCTCCTGCAGGTCCACGGGGCCAGGAGCACTGAGCTGGAGGATCGGCTTATTTTGCAGTGGCCCAAAGTTCTTCCTCATTTACTTTATGCATTCAGAGCATCCTAATTATTCACCGTGATGAGTTTAGAAGCACTTTTCACAACTTTCAGAGACCAGAGCAGAAAAGCTAACCACAACTAGCATGCTAACTACTCACTTCCTGATGAGCAGACAGTAAAACGCTTCAGACAGTACCCAACAGACTTCTTTTGACCTCAAGAGCGGCAATATACCTGTATTAGGACACGTTTTTGCTCAAATCCATGGAGAAAATGGGTTGAAAAAAGACATGAACTGTCAGGGAGGAGATGGGCTGATTCATATGAGCAGGTCTTGTCAGCTGTGCTTTAAAACCTTTATACCTGTCTGAAAAAAACTAACCTCTCTGAGAAATGTCTCTCCCAAAAGTCTCAGCCTGGAGCAAAGCAAAGAAGGAGCAAAGAATAACTGAAAAATCTGGAGTATCACTCTAAACCAGTGTGAAAATAACTCTCTACCCCATGTAAATTTTATTCTAACACTGTACTTTGACTGTATATCATGGACTTTACATTTCTTGTCACATGTACTATATACTGCATTTTCAACATTTTAAATTACAATATTCATCTAAAACGACTTAATAAAAGAAAAAGTGTTAGAAAACTGTGGTGCCCTGATTTTGCATCACAACAAAGCGCTGCATACTGTGGGCCCCTCCTATGGATAGCTGCATATCACATCACACTAAAGCAGAGCATTTTTTTTTTTGCATTTAAACCAAAATGACTATGCGACGCTGCCGAATCCTACGTATATCACCGATTAAGAAAATACAACTGCAAAAGGAAATGCGTACGTCACAGCGGGCGTGTACCGGTGGAGCTGAAAACGGGGGTAGACTGGAAGATCGGAATAAAGATGACGCAAACATGCACGAATCATTCTAAATACAACTTCAGCAGGTCAATGAGAAGGAAACAACTATAACAACTATAATTAAAAAGCTCTGAAAAGTCAATTTTGCAGAATAGGTCTGCTTTAAAGTGCACTATGTAACTTTTCTGGTGAGAAGAGTACCACCTGTGTGTAACTGTATACACACAGCTTACAACTGGCTTCCTGTTTCAAAGCATCATTCATTCACTGTGCAAAGTGAGAGTAGTAAAATGACGCTCCTGCCCATTGATTATGGACCTGTGGATTAAACCTGATGTCATGTATCACACGTGGATCTGCTTTGTCGCTGGTGCTCGATTTAAAGGGCAATTTTACGCAATTTTGTCCATCTACTAAATGTGTCTTTCCCCAGTACAGACAGATTGTATAGCAGCTGTTGACGTTAAACTACATCGGCCGTGTACTGTCTGCATCTAATTATAAATATTTTTGTCTGATAGTCAGGAAGTGCACATCAGCATGCTAGTAGCTGCGAGCATTACAGTGATGTCAAAACTTCGCTCTGATCTCTGACAGTTGTGAAAAGCTCTTACAAACTCATCAGGGTGAAAAATTCGGCTGCTCAAATTGCATAAGGTAAGTGAGGAAGAACTTTGGAGCACGGCAAACGGTTTAAAATGAACTCGTTCTGTTTTTCACTTTTTGTAAAACAGTAAAAATCAGATACAGCGCCTTTAATATCTCATGCTACTCTCGAGGCTTGTGTTTGGGTTTCTTTATCACCATGGTTACTCCACGAATCTCTGTGTCACTCCTCATTCCAATATTCTGCCCTCAATGATTGGAATGAGGCGCAAAAATATTCAAACATTAAATCGCCTCCATACAGAAGTTATTGTTTTGCCAGGAATGTTCCTCAGTCTGGCTTTAAATGTATCTGTCTCGCATTTATTACAAGTGTTTTTATTGCTCAAAAACTCATCGAAAACCATGTATTTATGCTGTGAGCAGAGTTGCCTCTCCATAGATCTGACCTGTACAATATAAAATCTCCATGGAGACAACAGGATGATAAGTCCTCCATCACCTAAAGTTACGCAGTGCACCTTTAATAATAAAAGGAATAGACTTGAGCGCTGGCACCACTCCACAGTCTTATATTCAGTCAGAATTATTTCATTTCATTTACATTTTCATTAAGTTCATTACAACACACGTAGTTTAATTGAATTGATTTATAGATGAATTTCTGGGTGACGTCACACACAAGCTGCACACACAGCCGAAGAGCAAAAGATACACAGACACATACACAGATACACAGATACACAAATACACAGACACATACACATACACAGACAGATACACAAATACACAGACAGATACACAAATACACAGACAGATACACAGATACTCAGACAGATACACAGATACAGAGACACATACATAGACAGATACACAAATACTCAGACAGATACACAGATACAGAGACACATACACAGACAGATACACAAATACACAGACAGATACACAAATACTCAGACAGATACACAGATACAGAGACACATACACAGACAGATACACAAATACACAGACAGATACACAAATACTCAGACAGATACACAGATACAGAGACACATACACAGACAGATACACAAATACTCAGACAGATACACAGATACAGAGACACATACACAGACAGATACACAAATACTCAGACAGATACACAGATACAGAGACACATACACAGACAGATACACAAATACACAGACAGATACACAGATAGAGACAGATACACAAATACGCAGACAGATACACAAATACTCAGACAGATACACAGATACAGAGACACATACACAGACAGATACACAAATACACAAACAGATACACAAATAGACACACAAATACACACACAGACAGCAGCATTCCCCATGTTTCCATAAGAAGTCGTTGTGTTGCTGATCGCACAAACAGAAGTGAGAATGGTTGCCGGGTGTTCATCATCCCGAGAGGACGTCATCCATTTGCCCAAAATAGCAACAACTGGGAGAACCAACTTTCTTAGGCACGATCGGAACTATTTAGGGTTTCTGTGGAACTGGTTGTGATGTTAGCCATCCTAAACTAGCAAATTTAGCCTTTTGTACTGTGTACAGTATAGTCATAGAACGTTTAGGTAAGTACAATACAGTACAGTACAGTACAGTACAGTACAGTACAGTAGCCAATTATGACAGGTGGTAAATTAAGTTTTTGTAAATATTTTAGCTACTCCACCTTAAGTTCATGTTCATGTTAATAAGATGACAAAGAAGCTCAATAGAAACATAATACTACATTGCAATTTTCATGAATTTGTTGGACATGATGTCAGCGTCCTCTAAAGCGTTAACCATTCAGATCGCTCATTCGTTTAAACTTTTGTGCACACATTTGATAATTCTGTTGATGAACTGACTGACCGCGAGCTAACATAGGCTCATTAGGGCAAGCTGCTAGAATGATGTAAATGAAAAGCAGACAAAAAACTCAGAGATGTAATTTTATTAAACTTTGATATCAGTGGATCATTTTGACATCATTCAGACATGACAAAGCATTCCGGGTGAATAAACAACAGTGACAGTAAAACAAGGAGCTGGTGCAATCTGAGACGGAACTGGCATACAACATAATCAAATGCTATTATAAGAGCAGATTAAACAATTCAGATCTAAACATGACATGATGTTATTCTAAACGGTGTCAACAAGAGTACACAAACCACACAAAAGTCTACAATTGCCAGCCGACTAGAAAATTTTAATCGCACAATGTACAGAGCCACTTTAACCCCGGTTGTGTGCGCATCTCCCACTGTTTGTACACAGGAAACCCGTCTATTTAGCCTTCTAGTTTCTAATTTGGGTGCACACGTTTTAGTTAATATAAGTGAATCATTTACTCACACTTCTTTTTTTTTTCTGAGTGGCCAGACGAGGGACCAGTAAGCAGTCGACCCTTGGCAGAGACCGTCTACGCCAAACCACTGTTTAGTTAGTTTTGCTAGTTAGTTTGTTTAGTTTGTTTAAGGTTAATTTATTATCACTTATTATTTTCTCAGTCATTATCAGAAATTTGTGCCAATGGAGCCAAATCTACAATGGCCAAATCATGTGTGCATCACTAAATTATCTGTATCATTTTTGTTTAGCAAACCAATCGAGGAGTCTTTCCTGAAAAAATTGTCCACAAATCTTCGATAGTGTTGAAATGGCAGGGTTTTATGTGACCATACTCAAATTGGCATGTTACGGAGGTTATAATAGATAGGGGTCAAAGGTCATGTCAGTTTATATGTGTCATTCATAAGATTTGTATCATCTTACAGTGATTATCATCTTTAAAACATAACTTTAAATGAAAACACAAAGAATTTCTTGTGTTCAGTCCTCATAGCCAAGTAAAATTGATTTATCGAAAAATACTAATTTTTCCAATATCGATTTTGTGTATTTACACCACAATGCAATTTCAAATGCCATGCACTGGATGGCTGACAAGGTTAATTATACATGTGATTCAACACATCAATAAGACATAAATATATAATGACAATACCCCAAATCCTCCAAAACATATGTATGGCTTAGACTTACTGAAAGAGAAGGCAGTGTTTTGTTACGGAGGTTAGATGTTATGGAGGTTATAAAATATGCTCTGAATCTGTATATGGAAAACAGATAGAGAATTATTATTTGTTTTGTTGATATTGTCAACAAGTCTACCCCATTATACAAACATTTTCAGCAATGAATCACATAAACTTCTAAGTACTGTGTGTGTAGTGGGTGTTATGGAGGTTATACTCTTAAAAGTGACAATATTATTTTGGCATATTGACTGTGTACAAATACAGTATCAATCACAGTGAGCAAAAATAAAACTTTTTATGATATAACTCATGGATGTTCATAACTTTAAGCATACAAATATGCAGACTATGGCTAATATATTAATATTTTAGGATCACTGCAATGTCTTGTTACGGAGGTTATTCTGCACTTGGAGACAAGCTTTGGACGTCTGTGAATACATGTTCAATGAACACTCATTAAAAAACCCACCAGTTTTCTGTAGAAGTATGAGAAAGTGTACCAAAGGACAGCTACAAGTATTTATTTGTGGTATTTTGACAAGTAAAACATGCCATTGATGTTTGGAATAGTCATTGGAGACACTCAAAATTCTATCACAATAGTGTATAACCACTGCCATGGTAAAAACAAACCACGAGGCCAGCACGATCCAATTTGTATCAGTTATTGGCACATGCCTTTGGTGTCCAGGAAATGTACAAAGGGTTGTGTTGGTAAGCTTTAAAAAATTCATTTAGGTGACATGGAAACTGGAGACATGATATTTTTCAGTTGGTTCAGTTTATTGATAATGACTGTTCTGTATTATAATTATTATTTATTTACTTATTACTTTGATTAAGTTTGTAGTTTTAGTTCATTATTTAGTGTAATTCCCTCCCTCTTATGTTCGGTTTAGTTAGTTGTTTAGTTGTCTGGTCGGGTTAGTTTTGTTCTGTTCAGTTTGGTTTAAGTTAACCCCAGATGGGCCCAGGTTTTTGTTAAATATTATTTGCCTAATTTGAGCTTTTGTTAAATTACCTTTTTTGACTTTATTAAGTTTAAACTTATTTTTATAGCCTTTCTGTTTGGTCCACTACATACGCAATACTGATTCTGATATCACAATGATAATTAAAAACACTCTTTCTTTAGACAATAGAATGTGATTTTCCACATTAAATGGTCATATTTTCTTTTCTATTCCCATGTGTCCTTATATGTGTGTAATCCCTCAGTGGTCCTGTAGGTTCCATAGTGTTCCATGGGTGTATACTAGTCTATATGCTCGTCTAAATTCTAAAGTCATTTCTGTCCTGTCAGTGGGACTTTATTAGTATTGATACCTGCTCAAATGAGTATCTAGTTTCTATATGGGTTTTAGTATCGATTAGTATCTGATTTTCGATACTGGCGAACCCAAAGTCTTCGCGTACACACCAAGTCGGAGACCTGTACATGTAGTACAATCCTCCTCTTCATCTGAAAAACATAGACACCAAAACCAAGTCTGCTCACAAGCAAAGCACGTCCTCCCCCCTCTTCCTCTCCTCGGTGAATGAGGTATAATGACAACGGCAGAAGCGGGTGCGGGAGCCAAGGGAGCGGAGGGAGAGCCGGGTTCAGGATGGAGATGGATGGAGGGATGAGGAGCAGATGAATGCAGCTGCAGAGAGACGAGTGTGTGTGTGTGTGTGTGTGTGTGTGTGCTAGGAGGGAGGAAGAGGAGGGGGGAGTCATCAGTATTCAGGCCGGTCTCTCTCTCTCTCAAATTGCACGGAGATGTGGAGCAGATCAGTTAGACCTTCTCCCTTCATTTCTTTTCCAGCGATGAAAAAAATATTTATCCACTATACAGTATACAGTTAAAGTGCATGTGGCAGGTTTCCCATATTATGACTTGGTTTGGTGAGATTGTACACGAGGTAATATTTGTCAGAGGACCTTTACTTATGTTATCAGCTCTGAAAATCTGTTCCAAAATACAGGGACAATTTATGCACAAGGAAGGCATTTTTCTGGCAGTTTTAAAAAGGATTTAACAAAGTAGACATGTTTATTTTTATCAGTCTAATTATAACTACTGTGTAATTTCAGTTTTGGCCCTTGTTAACATTCGAGTTGCTAGGGAACAGTTATTACCTCTATGTATCACATCTGCTGCTAGTGTCCAATGTTGTAGAAGTCTTCAGCTTGTCCAAGAAAGGGTGGAAGTAAAAGGCTGGAGACCAACTGGATGTCTTAAGCAGGAGAAGTTTATTTACCATCAATAATACGGGCCCGGGGGACTGATGATTTCAAAAGTGAACATAGTACGATCTTTGAGTGTTCAAGCCCCTTGACTATGTTTCCAAAGGAGGGGGTTTATAAAGCAAGTTGTGGTGAGACTATGAAGGCCACTAGGCACCAGTTAGGCTGCAGTATGCCACAATTTAGATAATGGTATGTCAGTGGTATGCCAAGGGAAGATGATCGTGTTACTATAGCTCCTGTGAGTCAATGTTAAACTGACAGATGGACATGGAGGATAAATTACTTAAATTCTTTTACATCCAACTAGGAAGTGAAATTATAAACCAGCAAAATAAAAATAGAACTAGAAAAACAAATGAGTCAAATCTTTTATTAATGATGTAAACAATGCTTTAGTTAAATTTGTGTTCTAATGTATCACTTAGAAAGAACCAAAAATGACCTAACTTGATGCATTGTATGACAGAATTTGGTAAAATGTCAGGTTACAAAATTAATGTTCAAAAAACTCAAATACTTGCTTTCAATTATGTGCCAAGCCAAGCTATAAATCAAAATCTTAGGTTGAAATGGGACCAACAGTCAATGAAATATTTAGGTATAACATTAACGAAAGATCTGGACAAATTGAAAATAGCAAATTATAGCCCTGTAATATCTAGTATAAAAACAGATTTAGCAAAATGGAATTTAATTCCCTATCTAGGACTTGCATCAAGAGTGGAGATAATAAAGATGAATATCTTGCCTCGAATACTATATGTTTTCCAAAACCTTCCAGTGGAGGTGACGGATAAGGATTTCAAAGAATGGGACAAATTTGTTTCTAGATTCATCTGGCAAGGAGCAAGACCACGTATAAAATTTAGAACTTTACAACTGGCAAAAAATAAGGGGGGGCTGGCACTTCCGTGTTTAAAAAGCTACTATCGGGCTGCTCAGTTAAGGGTGTTGATGAGTTTGTGTGATCCAGAATATGTTGCGAAATGGAAAGACATTGAGGGCAATATGAAACCACCTATACAAGCATTAATGTTTGATTTTAAATTACAAATACTGATGAAACAAAATGTAAACCCTTGGCTGTGGTTATCTTTATCAACTTGGTCCAGTATCTTGAAAAAGCATGATTTAATAGAGCAAGGTAGATTATTTAGAGTGATAGCATATGACACTGATTTTGGCCCAAACCAGTTGGATGGGACTTTTAAAACATGGGGAATTGGTATAAAGATGCATTGGGAGATCATAAAAAACAAAGACGTGCAAAGTTTTCAACAAATAAAGGACAGATTTGGTCTTGATAACAGGGATTTTTACAGATATCTACAGCTAAGGGATTATTTAAAGAAAAAACTTGATAAGGTGGAGTGGGAACTATTTAAATCAGCTATTTTTAAAATAGTTCTGGATGCACTTAATTCAGAATTAATTACCAAAATTATATCTAAACTGTATGTAACCTTGGAGGCATTAAGGGGGGATACCACAGTTTATTTGAAGGAAAGATGGGAAAGAGAAGCAGGTATTGGGATTTCGGTAGAGGATTGGGAACAAATCTGTTTAGATCAATGGACAACTACAAATTCTTTATTTTGGAGGGAATATGGATGGAAAAATACAAATAGATTCTTTTTGACCCCTGCACAGAGGAAATATGCAGATACAAAATGTTGGAGATCCTGTGGTGCTTCCAAGGCAGATCATTTTCACATCTTTTGGGGATGCCCGTTACTGAGATCATATTGGACAGGAGTTAAGGTTATTATAGATAAAGTAATAGAGTGTAAGATTCCATTAAACTTTGAAGTTCTTTATCTGGGAAAAATTGATACACTGAATATAACTAGAAGGAGTGATTATAAGATGATGAAAATGATGCTGTTGGCGAGCAAAAAGGCAATCACCAAAAGATGGAGAACAGATCAAATACCGAAAGTAGAAGAGTGGGTGGACGTAATGTATAATATATACAATATGGAGAAAGTGACGGCATCTGTTAGGCTTGAGATGGACAAATTTGAAAACTTATGGAGGGGATGGTTAAATTATATTAGACAAACACGGCCTGACTTTGTATAGAATCTATTGAAAAATAAGGTTTTTTGAAATAATGTATTGTAACATATAGGTTAAAGTCTTTATAGCACACCCTAGTTCTATGCTACAATGTTGGCGTTCACAACTTAAAAAAAAAAAAAAGAGGTGCTTATATGTGTATGGGGTAGATGCTTTTGAGCATTTGGGGAGTTATAAATGATGTGTGAGGGTAGGTACAAGTATGTGTATGTATAGGTTTATAGGACTACTATGTATATGTGAACATGGATATGTATAAGCGCATGTACAAGTATATGTGTATGTATATATGCTCATGGCATTGCCTAATGTAATATGGAAATAAAAAAAAAAAATTAAAAAAAAAAAAGAAAGAACCAAAAATGGCAGTGATCCAGAACAAAATGTGAAATCAGGTTTCAGTTTAATGAGGTTAAGATATTGGTTGAGCTAATTTCATATCCTGCTGTTTTTAATACTTTATTATAAGACTTTTTACAAGCCAGTACTGAGTGAAACTGTAAAAATAAAACTGCTCTGTATTTACATGAAGGCTCATTTATAGAACACACCTGGATCACTTTTATTTTACTGTAAGGTTTTCAGCAGAGTGTCATTTCCAGTCTCTCCACTGCTATAGTAAACATATTGATATCAGTATTGGAACTGAAGAAGTTGGATTGGTGCATGTCAAGAAAAGTCAAAGTTCAGGCTAAACCATTCCATTACACCTCAGTAAAAGCTAATGTACATGAGCAGTCTGATTTCACAGATGATAAATACACTGCACTATGGGAGAATGTGGGTCAGAGCTTCATGGAATGACCACTCATCAAACTCTTCACAACAGAGGAGGTGTGCCTCATGCAGTTCAGATTATAGATGGTACAGACTGCTCACTCATCACACTCACAGCTGCTACAACCACAAGTGAACCAGAGCCTTCACCTGCAGATAGAGACACATCCAAGTTTGTCTCATTCTCTCTCATTCTCAGTATATGGACAAGCCTCATGTCAAAGCTCAGAACCTCCAGAATTTCCTCCCTAAGCTGCAGAGGCTGCACTAGCACTGATTCATGACTGGCTGCAGGAGCTGGAGTTTAAGGAGTGACCGTTCAAATCAGGGAAAAGCATTTAGGGTTAAACCAACTGGATTTCAACATTGAACCTCGTAACACAACTGAGAGACTCATGTGAGGCTCATTCTGCTTTCTGATTGGATAATCGTCTTGAACCAAAACACCACATTTTAACATAAGCAGCTTGTCCATCATGTCCAATGTATTTGTAACTAAGAATCACAGGTCAAGTTTACAGATTTTAAAATCAAAAGTCTTATTAATATTAATGATATTTGCAGAATTTCACTCGTACTCGTACATGTTTTTGGAGGAATTAAATCCAGAACATGTTTGCTCAAGGGCAGAAAGAGCAGCAATATTAATAAGTGTCATTCTTTTCCCATCACAGATTTTCTGTTTATTGACGAAAGGCACCCAAGGGACCCACAGAACAGGGATGACCCCTCTGCTCTGAACCCACTTCACACAGGAACAAAAATATTTTTTTCTGAAACTGTCAAAAAATCGCAAAAACAAAACAAAGATGGTGCCACTCCAATGTCCTCCAGGTGAAAATGGGAGAGAGGAGAGGGTTAAAGGCCTGCGGGTGCCATCCTGAGTTGAGTTTTTCCCATACTCTGATGGATGTAAGCCTGGAGGGAGTGTAAGGCCCAGAGGCACGTAGGCAGGCTTTAACACTCAATGTCAATGAGCTGATGCCAAGTGTGTTCGTGTAATGTTTGTTCACTGTGCATTTAAAGAACCTATATGACACTATTGTCAGGTTTGTGTTCTCATGTAGTTTCTTCGTCACAAACAGATCTGGAGTTGTGTTTTGTTTCATTCACATGTTTAACACACAAACCCTGCAGATTTAGGCTGAGTTCTTCTCTCAAACAGAAAACACTCTGTTCCACCTTATGATGTCATGTGGTAATACAGGAAGTGCTCCACTGTGTTCCATACACCTTCACTACATTTGAGTGATTCACAGCCCTGGAATTGTCAAACTTTGAAACTACATCTATAGTTTTAGTTTAAACTGCTTCACTCCTGAGATAATGTTTGGTTAACAGAGCAAACACTTGTCCAGCAGTGAGAGGGTAAGTAATTCACAGCATATTGAATGGTACAGGCTATGTTCTGGAATGGTACAGGCTATGTTCTGAAGCTGAAGTGACATTCTACATGTGCTATACATTCTATAGTTTAATCTTGAGCTGAGGACAGGTCAGAATTCTTCATGGTTTGCAGTGTAACCTTCAGATTGCAGATTTGATGACCTGGTTTGGGGGGTATTAGGAAAAATAGACTTTTAGAGCTTTCTACTATGTTATAACAATGTTCCCTCATTAAAAAAACAAAACCAACATGCCTTTGGAGGTCATCCATGCATGTTTCAGTAATCTAGTGATCTCTCCTGGGCCCTATTCATACCTCCTTATGGACAGCAGTACAAGCCTGTACAAGGCTCTGCCCACAAGCCCCAGACAGCCATTTCCATAAATATACAAAAGCACGATACAAAGCAATGCAATACAACTTCATATTACTACAACTGATGCGATGTGCAGTATTTTCATTATTGAGATGTACACTGATTGTGTTGTGATAGTGCTCTGAAGGGGAAGTGACTTAGCGCAGAGAGCAAAGGGAAGGGGGGCTCAGAGCATCAAAAACAAAAATTAAACAAATTAAACAGTTAATACGTTGTTTTCAGCAAATACAGCAATTTCAGAACAATCAAAGTTCATATGTGTCTGTAATCACTGGGCCTATCCACATGACACATAAATTAGCACAAAGTGTAAATAAGCTCAAATGAAGAAATTGCGTTTCACAACAGCTTCAGAAAGTGGAGCCCTTATTCAACCACAAAGACGTGAGTGTTTCAGCTGAAAGGACTTTAAGTCCTAAGACTAATAGTTTGTGGAGCCAACACATACGTTTTGACCTGGATGTTTTGACCTGTCCACTACTCCTACACATGTGGTATTATTATTATTATTATTATTATTATTATTATTATTATTATTATTATTATTATTATTATTACTTTAATGAATTAGCTCACATCCATAGAGTTCTATGGGACATTGGAACTTCAAATTCTGTTTTCTCAAAAATAATTTTCCACCCATAGTTACATAAAGATTACATAAGGTTACATACAGTTTTTTAAACTTCAACCTACTTCTTTTGAGCACCAGAAATAGACCCAAATATGTACATATCCTGTGTTTATAATGTACCTTATACAGTCATGTTGCTCAAACAAATAAAATGAATGAATGAAAAGATTATCCATAAAACTAGAAAAGCACTCAGAGAGCGCAGACCTCCGCCAAGCAGCTCAGTTTTCAAAGTGATCCAGAATCCAGGATTTCTTCTGGATCATCACCAAAATCTAATCATCTGTTGGATTTACCATTAGGAACATTTCCTGAAAATTTCATCAAGATCCGTCCATAACTTTTTGAGTTATCTTGCTAACAATCAATCAAACAAACAAACAAACAAACAAACAAACAAACAAACAAACAAACAGACAAACTCAGGCAAAAACATAACCTCCTTGGCGGAGGTAACTAGCCCCTACACACACACACACCAAACCTTCCAGTCTTTTACTTTACAAAGAACCAACAATAACTTAAATTTATTTTGTAACAGGAGAGTAAAAGAGAAAAGAACACACATGTGTGACCCATAAAAGATGGAGGACTCATAAACACATGATGAGATATAGGACACACCTGTCTGCTCCCTAGGAGGACACATGCTAACACATGGAATGACCACACACAGTACACACAACAGTACACACTGTCAGGACACTACACACAACACTAAACATTACACTACACACAACACTACACACTGAGGACACTATCATTCTGGAACATTCCCAAGAGCTTTGAAAACTGCGGTCGTAAGCCTCTCCTAAAGAAGAGCAGTCTTGATGCCACAGTAATCAACAATTTCCGACCCATCTCAAATCTGTCGTTTTTGGCAAAGTCCTTGAAAAAGCTGTTTACCAACAGCTTACTAACCTTCTCCAAATGAACAAGTCCTTTGATGTTTTCCAGTCACGTTTTAGAGCCCACCACAGCACTGAGACAGCTCTGATCAAGGTGCTAAATGACATCTGCCTGAACACCAGCAAGCAAAGTCTCAGTCTTGATCCTGTTAGATCTGAGTGCTGCTTTTGACACTGTCGATCATGGGATCCTCTCACAGAGACTAGAGGACTGGGTGGGCATCTCTGGTGCTGTACTAAACTGGTGCAAGTCCTATCTAGAAGACAGGAAGTATTTTGTTGAAATTGGAAACTGCATCTCAGATCACATGGCCCTGACCTGTGGAGTGCCCCAAGGGTCGATCCTGGCCCCCCTTTTGTTCAATCTCTATGCAACCATTAGGCCAATTAATACGCAGCAATAATGTGTCCTACCACAACTCTGCAGACAACACTCAGATCTATGTCTCACTCGCAGCAGGGGACTATGGACCAGTGGACTCACTCTGCCACTGCATCCAACAGATCTGAATGTGGATGCAAAACTACTTTCTCCGGCTAAACTCAGACAAGACAGAAGTCATAGTCTTTGGCCCACAGAAACAAAGACAGTGTCAGCAGTCACCTCCAGTCTCTCTCTAAAACCTTCAAATCAGGCTAGAAATCTACGGGTAATAATAGACTCAGACTCAAACTTTAACAGCCACATCAAATCAATAGCATCTGCAGCCTTTTACCATCTAAAAAACAAAGCAAAAATCAAAGGTTTACTGTCTAAAGCAGACTTGGGACACTTATCCATACGTTTGTCTCCAGTAGGTTAGACTACTGTAAAGGCCTCTCACTGGCCTCTCCAAACGAGCTGTGAGACAGCTGCAGTACATCCAGAACGCTGCAGCTCGGGTCCTGACTTGAACCAGGAAGTACGAGTACATACGTCCTGTACTCAGGTATCTGCTTGCAATGACTTCCTGTGGCTCAGAGAATAGACTTTAAAGTGGCACTGCTTGTGTACAAGTCTCTCCATGGCCGAGCACCAAAGTACATTTGTGACACGTTAGTGCCATATGAACCATCTGCACTCTGAGGACCTCAGGGACCTGCCTCCTGCTGGTGCCCAGAGTCACGACTAAACACGGGGAGTCAGAGTTTCATATTCAAGCAGCTAAAACCTGCAACAGTCTTCCTGAACATGTGAGACAGGACTCTACTTTAATTCTGTTTAAATCCAGGCTCAAAACGGTTTTGTTTAGCTGTGAACAAGACTGAAAGGTTTTCATTCTGGACTCTTCCCTCTCATCTAATGTCTCTCTCTCTCTCTTTTTTTTTTTTTTTTAATTTTATGATGATTATTTATGTTTTGATTTGTTTGTATTGTGATTTTAATGCATTTCTTATTCTGTAAAGCACTTTAAATTAGTTTGTGTACGAATTGTGCTGTACAAATAAATGTGCCTTGCCTTGCCTTACCCACAACACTAAACACACACTACACACAACACTACCCACTGTGAGGAGAACATGGATTGTTGCCCAAAACAACCAATAATTTAAATTAAAATTATTTTTGTAGAAACAATCTAACATGGGACTAAACAAAAAAGAACACACAAGTGTGACCCATAAAAGATGGAGGACTCATAAACACATAAGGAGATATAGGACACACCTGTCTGCTCCCTCAGGAGGACACATGGTAACACATGGAGTTACCAAACACACTACACACAACACTACACTACACTACACTACACACAGCACTACACACAACACTACACACAACACTCCAGAATCAAGGGCCCTTTGCTCGTTTGTCATCACTCTCACCAAAACAACACAACACATGAAACTGATACTGCTACATCAAACTGATCAAATTCTTTTCAGTGTTTTTAAAGTGCATAAGCCTTTACTACACTCCACTATAGACTCGCTCAGATGGATGTCCAGGAGCTGCACTGTGGACAAGTTTGAAGGATGGGTCAAATGCAGATGACAAATGTCTCTAAGGGGACAACAAATACCTTAAAGTAGACATTATGTAAGATTTAGATTAATTAATTGCCTGTGTTCCCAGATAAACATGTTCAAATCAAATACAGCTTTTTATAATAACAGTTGTAATGCAGATTTATTCTTAATGACAAAAACATTGGACATGATGAACATGTTTATTTATGATTTGGTGTTTTGTTTCTCAACATGATTATCCAATCAGAAAGCAGAATGAGCCTCACATGAGTCTCTCATTTGTGTTGCCAGTTTCAATGCTGAAATTGAGTTGGTTTAAACCTAAAATGGAGCCAATCCTGAGTCAGTGCTAGTGCTGCCTGTGCAGCTCAGGGAGGGAATTCTGGAGGTTCTGAGCTTTGACATGAGACATGGCCTGTCCATATACTGAGAATGAGACAAATTTGGATGTGTCTCTATCTGCAGGTTATGGCTCCGAAAACACAGGATCAGTTGTGATTGTAATATTATTTATTTATTTATTTATTTATTTATTTATTTATTTATTTATTTATTTATTTATTTATTTATTTATTTATTTTAGTAACAGTGCAGGCTACAGACAGCTCATACATACATACATACATACATACATACATACATACATACAACATATATAACATATTTTCTATAATTTACATAATTTACAAAACACACACAAACACCAATGCAAAGATACCCTCAAGAACTCATATTGCGTCCCCTTTAAAAACTTTCCTCCATTACATCAGGCTCAGTTTTGCCCTCTCTTTTATATCACTTCTGAAATAAGCATTTAATTAAACAGTGGCGCTCTGAATCAGCCTGTATTTCCCTCTCTCTGCAGCCTTTATTTAAAGCCTATATTTAGAGTGTAATTAAAGCATAGCAGTGCTGCTCTGGGCATGACCCACCTGTACTCACACCTGCACACAGGGGGCGCTCTATGGCTCTGTATGGAGGGGGCGTGTGAAGTAAAAGTACAGATACATGGACTAGAAAGTACTCAACATCACAAGAAATTTCTATTTAAAGTGCCCATATTACACATGTTTAACACATAAATCCTGCAGATTTAGGCTGAGTTCTTCTCTTAAACAGAAAACACTCTGTTCCACCTTGTGATGTCATGTGTGCTCCACTGTGTTTTTAAACTCCACACACCTTCACTAGAAACATTTGGATAATTTCAGACCTGAAATTGCCAATCTCTACTGAACTAAAGGTAAGAGGAGCTGTTAACTTGAAAACTATTACTACATGACATCACAAGGTGGAACAGAGCGTTTTGAGCTTTGGCTTTGGCTATATAGCATTTGTCAACCCTATACATATATGACCTGGAGTAATCACAAGTGCAAGTGTGCGTTGTGCACCTGTCTAAACACAAATGCTTAAGTACAATTTTAATTAACCCAAAGTTTCACATGTGTCATTCTTAATTACAGAGAAATACAAACGACTTCAGATGAAATGCAGAGGGAGAATCCCATAAGACCAGCCACAGTACTGTATGTACTACTGTTCAAATAACCACCAAGCAGAAAGAAAGAGAGGGAGAGGGCAGGAGGAAAGGAGAGAGAGAGGGAGAGGGGAAAAGGAAGGAGAGAGAGAGAGAGAGAGAGAGAGAGAGGTTGCTGTTTGTGGTATTAAACCAACCAACATAGAACACTGAATAATAATAATAATAATAATAATAATAATAATAATAATAATAATAATATAAAGTAGAGATATCACTATTTAAAAATAAAGTAAGGGCATGCAAAAAAAAAAAAGATATATAATAAAAATAAAAATAAAAATAGTATATACAGAAGCATCAGAACAACAGTGCAAACTGACAGTGCAAAAGAGCAAGTGATGTGGCATGACTTACAGTATTTAAAGTGACTGGTGCCAAACTTAATACTTCTTTTAAAAGTAATCTAAATACTACTACTACTACTACTTACTGATTACTTACTATATATTACTTTGACAAAAAGAAACACAGCTCAGGAAACAACAGAAGCCTGAACTGTTCACATAAGGACACAGAAGTGACACATAATCCTCCATACACCAGCATGTGTGTGTTTAGTTTCACATCAGATCTGACAGAAGAGGACGTCCTGTGCTCCTCTTTATCTCTCGTTGACTGTTTTATCACACTTTCATTGATTACACACATTTTTGACAGAAAAAGTAACTAAATGTTGTAAAGATAACTGTCCTCAAATTACTCAAATGTTAGTGTAACTAGTGAGATTACTGTGTACTGAATGTAACAAACAGTGGATTTAAGTTTAGATTGTTAAAAGTGTCCATGTGACATTTTTTGAGTTCTACATGTATGACCCAGAGGCAACATGTTTTGAATAATTTTGTAAGTACATACAGAGGGTGGGGATAGGGGGTAGGTGAAAACAGACATTTTTTGAAGACTCAGATGCAGACAGAAGAGGGTCACACACAAACATGCAGGAATCAATCAAAATACAACATGAAGTAGAATCATGATGAGGGAACACTGTTATAGTCTCCTCTGCTCCTCTGACCCTCTCCTCTGCTCCTCTGACCCTCTCCTCTGCTCCTCTGACCCTCTCCTCTGCATCCTCTGACCCTCTCCTCTGCATCCTCTGACCCTCTCCTCTGCATCCTTTGACCCTCTCCTCTGCATCCTCTGGCCCTCTCCTCTGCTCCTCTGACCCTCTCCTCTGCATCCTCTGACCCTCTCCTCTGCATCCTTTGACCCTCTCCTCTGCTCCTCTGACCCTCTCCTCTGCATCCTCTGGCCCTCTCCTCTGCTCCTCTGACCCTCTCCTCTGCTCCTCTGACCCTCTCCTCTGCATCCTCTGACCCTCTCCTCTGCATCCTCTGACCCTCTCCTCTGCATCCTTTGACCCTCTCCTCTGCTCCTCTGACCCTCTCCTCTGTTCCTCTGACCCTCTCCTCTGTTCCTCTGACCCTCTCCTCTGTTCCCCTGACCCTCTCCTCTGCATCCTCTGGCCCTCTCCTCTGAAAAATATCCTTATAACTTGAAATATAGTAATATGGCAGTTTTTTATGCCAGATGCCCTTCCTGTCACAGCAGGACACATGCAGTAAACATATGAGCTCAGACATATGTGTTCATATGTGCTTGCTCTGTGCAATGTTCACTGTGTGCACAATGTTTGACAAAAGCATCTTTATCTTCATGTTTGATGATCTCCTGAGACTGATCCCAGTCTCTCCATTGAAGTCACATAATGTTCCACTGGACCTGTGTGGAGTCTTTGCCTGGAGGTGTGCCTGTGTGAGCTGCATAAGCTACAATGTGGAGCTGTCCATGGTGCTGAATCCAATTTTCCATTTGGAGTGATATTCTGAGGTTGCACCCTATTCCCCTATAAACCAGGACCAGGTCCTGTATTACACACAATGGACTCTTGTGAGCTTTAAGCCATGTTACAATGTTGTTACCTCTTCAAAAACAAACACAGAGTTGTGTTTTGTTTCATTCACACATGTTTGAGTAATCCTGCATTATTAGTCTGTCTACATCTCCAAAGCTTAGAATGCTCTGTTCCACCTTGTGATGTCATGAAATGGTAATTTTCAAGTTAACGGCTTCTTTTACCTTTAGTTCAGTAGAGATTGAAATTTAGTGCTGAAATTACCCAAATGATTATTGAAGGTGCATGGAGTTTAAAAACATAGTAGAGCACTTCCTGTATTACCACAAGGTGGGACAGAGTGTTGTCTGTTTGAGAGAAGAACTCAGCCTAAATCTGCAGGTTTGTGTGTTAAACATGTGCGACTGAAACAAAACACAACTCTGGGTATGTTTGTGATGACCGAACATAGATCAGAAAATAGTGTAATATGTGCCCTTTAAAAGCTCACACCTGTTTTTACATAATATGTCCCCTTGAATCTCTTTGCAGGGGAAATCTGTGTATTATTGAATTGTCTTTAACATACTGAGGAAGCAGGTCAGGTGGAGGAGGGGGTGGAGACTGTCATGAGGGGACGGGACCAAGAAATGATTAATGGATCATTGAGTTAACCACATCTATAAACACTACTCCACCCTCTGACCCTCTCCTCTGCATCCTCTCCTCCTCTGACCCACTCTTCTGCATCCTCTGTTCCTCTGACCCTTTCCTCTACATCCTCTCCTCCTCTGACCCTTTCCTCTGAATCCCCTGACTCGCTCCTCTGCTCCATCTGACCGTCTCTTCTGCTCCTGTGACCCTCACCTTTTACTCCTTTGACCCTCTCCTTTACATCCTCTCCTCCTCTGACCCTCTCCTCTTCTCTATCCGACCCTCTTCTCTCCTCCTCTGACCCTCTCCTCTTCTCCATCCGACCCTCTTCTCTGCTCCTCTGACCCTCTCCTTTACTGTGTTCATGTTGCACATCCCATAATTACCAGTTCTCTCTCTCTTTTTTTTTTATCTTTAGCTCTGAGTGACTCTTAGAGCATTCTTTTTTAAAATGTGGCACACAATACATTTTAAGAGGCTCCAGCTGTGTGGGATGCTGCTCATTCTGTGTTGAATCAGTGCATCCTTTAGTCCTTTGGTGAGAAACTCTGTCATGAATACAGTGTCATCTGCGGTCTGAGCTCACTTCCTGGTTTGGCGGCAATCTGTTTTTTCAAAATGGTACCCACATCCAGATTTAGTCTTCATTAAAAAGTGACTGATAGTAAATTAGTGTCTTGCTAAAGGACACAATGCCAGCATGCACTGGACAGGTCTGGGATTGAACTACAGACCTTTGCATTAGTGGGGAAAGGATCTAACCACTGAGCCACTTTGAGACAGCGAAAACTAGTCATTTTACTGCCATGACAGGTGCTAAAAAGTTTTTTGTTTTTTTTTTAATGCCAGATGCCCTTCCTTTCACAACTGCATGTGTCCATGAAGCTATGAGCTGCATACGCCACAATGATGTGCTGTCCATGGTGCTGAAAGAAACTTTTGCACATTATGATATTCACAGGCTAAACCCTATTTCCCTATATATAATCACAAACCAAGAAATAGGACCACCAGGACCAAACCAGGACTAAACCATCACTAAACCAGTACTAAACCAGGACTAAACCAGTACTTAACCAGGACTAAACCAGGACCAAACCAGGACCAAACCAGGACACCACAGTGAGGCGCAGTAGGGAGCTCTCCATGGTGCTGAAACCAACTTTTCCATATTGAATGATATACTGAGGCTAAACCTTTTCCCCATATAAATCAGGACCAAACCAAGACCCAACTAGGGCTAAAAAAACAAACAAACCAGGGCTAAACCAGGGCCAAACCAGGACACCACAATGAGACGCTGTCCATTGTTCTGAATCTAACTTTTATACTAGTATATTCTGTGTTCATTTTCTCCAGTGAAACACACTACAATTTTGTCTCTGCTCTACAAAATAAAATGCATCTGTTTATAAACTGTGCATCCAGCGCACTGTAACATTCAGAAAGATGTATGTACAAACGAGACCGCACCAAAACTGGGACTAAACTAGAACTACACCAGGATCAAACCAGGCCTAAACCAGGACTAAACTGGGATCACTCTCTCTCCCTGTATGTTTATACTTGCACACTCCCACCCTTGCGCCATCTGTCCTGGTCCATTATCACTGT
This sequence comes from Taenioides sp. WSHXM2023, assembly GCA_029959045.1. NCBI lineage: Eukaryota > Metazoa > Chordata > Actinopteri > Gobiiformes > Gobiidae > Taenioides > Taenioides sp. WSHXM2023. Next base: position 34,798,423 of record CM057090.1, read on the forward strand.
AATACCTCACACCCCCACCCCCTTTTTCCCCCTCGTACAGGAAGCCTCGTATCAGTGCTATAGATTCTCATTAGCCCGTACGAGCCTTTCTGTATGGAGTAGTTAAAGCCATTTTATAGTGTAGTAAAAGCAGCTAAATGAGTGTGAGTGTGGGGAGGTTTATCAGAGCTGTGCAGGGCTACACAGACGCACACGAGCATACACATTTACTCACACATTAACTTCTATTTATTCACTATCCTCACAAACACATGCCTAAGTATTTGCAATAATTTTAACTCAGACAAAACGTACTTATTGTTGTGGTATTTATTTAAAGAAAAACATTGGACAATTGAATGAACTTCACTAATGAGGTTTAAGAATGTGTCAGCATGGTGGTTTATAAAGGTGAGGAGAGAATCCAAGCACTGGGGCCAAAAACCACCAGGGGGCCCTGAGGAAATGACTCCCTCTGCTGTTCTATCTGAAAAGTGGTGTGGTGAATGCGTTCTTTTTGAATGATGCACTTATAGTCAGTTTTTAGTACTTTCACCTCACAGCAACAGGGCCCTGGGTCTTGAGTGTCTGGGTTAGTTACCTCCAAACACTTTTTAACCAAGTGCGCAATAATAATAATAATAATAATAATAATAATAATAATAATAATAACACATTTTATTTGAAAGCGCCTTTCAGGACACCCAAGGACACTGTACAAGACAAAGTTAAAAAACACATATTTACAGATAAAACAGAGATACAAAACTGGATGATGGTGAGAGTGACTGTTATGTGGTGTAGGATTGTGTGAACAGGTGGGTTTTGAGTCTGGATTTGAAAAGTGGAAGAGAGTCAATGTTGCGGAGGTCAGGAGGGAGAGAGTTCCAAAGCTGGGGAGCAGAGCGGCTGAAGGCTCTGCCCCCCATGGTGATGAGACGGGCAGAGGGGACAGAGAGCTGGAGAGAGGAGGAGGAGCGGAGGGAGCGAGAGGGAATGGAGATGTGGAGGAGGTCAGAGATGTAAGGTGGGGCCAGGTTATGGATAGCTTTGAAGGTGGTGAGGAGGATTTTGAAGTGGATTCTCTGTTTTATGGGAAGCCAGTGTAGTTCTTGGAGGATGGGGGTGATGTGGTGGAAAGATGGGGTCCTGGTGATGATGCGGGCTGCGGAGTTTTGGAGAAGCTGCAGTTTCTGGAGGGATTTGTTGGGGAGACCATAGAGGAGGGAGTTACAGTAATCAATCCGGGAGGTGACAAGACTGTGAACAAGTATGGCAGAAGTGTGAGGAGTGAGAGAGGGACGGAGACGAGAGATATTGCGGAGGTGAAAGTAGGCAGAGCAAGTGATGTTATTGATGTGGGAGTGGAAAGAAAGTGTGCTGTCGAGGATGACACCCAGACTCTTGACCTGAGGGGAAGGAAGGACAGTGGAATCATGGATGGAGATGGAGAAGCTGTTGGATTTGGATATAGTAGAGGGGGTGCCTACTAGGAGGACTTCAGTTTTTGAACTGTTAAGTTGGAGAAAGTTGGAGGAGAACCAGGAATGAATTTCCTGTAGACAGAGGGTAAGAGAGGTTGGAGGGAGAGATGAGGAAGGTTTGGTGGAGATGTAGAGCTGGGTGTCATCCGCGTAACAGTGAAAGTGAATATTGTGTTTACGGAACAGAAGACCAAGGGGGAGAATATAGATGATGAAGAGAAGGGGACCCAGGACAGAGCCTTGGGGAACACCAGCAGAGACAGGGAGAGTGTTGGATTTGTAGGATTTGAGATGAATGAATTGACTGCGATCAGAGAGATATGAGGTGAACCAAGAGAGAGGAGTGTGGGAAATACCAATGGATTGAAGTCTGTGAATGAGAATATTGTGGGAGATGGTGTCGAAGGCAATAATGATTCTTGTATTCCTAAAATGATGGTTCTATTAATGAACTGTTTGTTCAGTATTAATTAAATCTTTCTTGGTGTATTAAGGCTAACCAAGTCATTATCTGTAATCTTTTTCAAGTTTACATTTGAACTTATTTGTTTATTTTTTCTATATCAGTGTGTAGCTTTGTGGTTAGGCGGAGGAACAATTCCTGCTTGGACAAAATTGTGTTGCTGTGTCCTTAGGCAAAACACTTCACCCACATTGTCTGTGTATAAACGGTGTGTGTGGGGCTGATGGTGCAGATTGGTAGTCTTGCTTTTGTCTAAGTAATGACACAGTGTAGAGCTTTACTTTATTTAGTTTATTTATGAGACAGGGACAGTGCACAGTCTACATTAACCTTAACAGGAGAGGTGCTTTGTTCCAGGTTGCAGCACTAGAGCTCATTTCCACCTGTCGTCCCTGGTGAATGTTTTTTAGGTTTAATGGGGGAAACTGGAGTGCCCGGAGGAAACCCACCCAGAGATGAGGAGAACATGCAAAATAAGTATAAAAATCAGACCTTAGACAGAAATGGTATGACTGAATAATACATATGGGCAGAACAGCAGTTCAAAACTATAGGTGCAGGTAGAATAATTAGAGTTTGACTAATCACCATCGTCTGAGCAGAAGCTGGGCTTTCTTCAGCTACTCTCTGCAGGAGATCCATCCTCAGCTGGACCTTCTGATGACAGAGCTGATGTTGGGCTCCACAGGAGGTCCTGGGTGATACTGGTGCAGAGGACTGCTACTACTTAAATAGTAGTTTTGCCAAAATACCGTTACTCTTGAATCATATCTATGACTACTTGTCCTCTTATTGACCACACCTTTCTCACAAATTTCTTCTCCTCAGATCTTTCATGTTATCTTCTGTTCTATTTACATCTCTCTCATAGACTGTATATATAAATGGACATAGCTAAACTTTTTTGACTTTTATTCCTTTTGTTTCATTTTATTTTATTTTAGTTTGTTCATAAATCAGTTCCTATTTCTAATATGGAACTTGGCTCCAAATTTGCTCCTATAACTGCTAGCATCATGAGCTTCATTTGACTGGAGCCGAATGCTGTGGATGGCCCTAACCCTAACTCTAACCCTAACCCTGATGGCAAAAGGAGAAATTTAATTTGTCAACTGGACAGAGTTTATTTGGTCGAATATGTTTCGTAGCTGCGTATTCGACCAAATAAACTCTGTCCAGTTGACAAATTAAATTTCTCCTTTTGCCATGGATTCTACCTGGACGACTGAGGGATTCTACACACATCCTAACCCTGATGGTGCTAGAGCAGGCATCACTCGGGACAGTCTGGACCGGTTTGGACCAGTTTACACTGGTTTGGCCCAGTTTGGATGGGTTTGGATTGGCTTGGACAGGTTTGGACTGGTTTGAACTGGTTTGGACTGGTTTGAACTGGTTTGGACTGGTTTGATCTTGTTTGAACTGGTTTGGACTGGTTTGGACTGGTTTGAACTGGTTTGGACTGGTTTGCACCGGTTTGAATTGGTTTGCACTGGTTTGAATTGGTTTAGACTGGTTTGGACTGGTTTGAACTGGTTTGGACGGGTTTGGACTGGTTTGAACTGGTTTGGACTGGTTTGGACTGGTTTGGTTTGGAGCGGTTTGGACAGATTTGGACCGGTTTGGGCTGGTTTGGGCCAGTTTGGACAGGTTTGGATTCGTTTGGGCTGGTCTGGACTGGTTTGGATGGGTTTGGAGTGATTTGGACTAGTTTGGACTGGTTTGGGCCAGGGTCATTGTGGACTGCAGAGGGCCGAGGGTGATGTTAGCCTGGTATTTTGATTTCTCGTTTCCCTCTGTGTCCTCACACCTGTTGTGATCTGAATATGTGCAGCTGAAATCAAGGCTCTGCTCTCTCGTCTCGGCACAGAAATCAGCCTCATTCTATATCGTATTTGAGGGGATGGAAAAGAATACATGAACAGAAAAAAGAGATTTTTTTTTTTTTTTTTTAATCTAGATGCATTATGTCATCAGACTTAACTATCTCTATGGAGACAATGTAATGCCACCAGGCCAACGTTACAGGTCAGATCTATGGAGAGGCGACTACACTCACAGAAACCTTTTTTTTTTTCAGCAGTAAGAACACTTGTACTTGATTGATTAAATGTAAGAAAGTTACATAGAGTCATTCTACACTGATCAGCACGGGCAGTCACTCAAACACCACATTCATCCTGTCAGTGTGGGTGAAGTGTCTTACTCAAGAACACAATGGTAGCATGCACTGGACAGAACTTAGAGTAGAGTGGTTAAAGCAAAGTAGTTAGAGAAGAGTAGTCAGGGAAGAGTAGTTATAGCAGAGGAGGTATATCGGAGTAGTTAGGGCAGAGTAGCTTGAGCAGAGTAATTATAGCAGAGTAGTTAGAGCAGAGTAATTATAGGAGAATAGTCAGAGCAGAGTAGTTATAGCAGAGTCGTTAGAGAACAGTAGTTAGAACAGAGTAGTTAGAGAGGAGTTGTTTTAGCAGAGTAGTTATTGCAGAGTAGTTGGAGCAGAGTAGTCAGGGCAGAGTAGTCAGGACAGAGCAGTTTTATCAAAGTAGTCAGGGCAGAGTAGTTTTATCAGAGTAGTCAGGACAGAGTAGTTTTATCAGATTAGTTATTGCAGAGTAGTTTTATCAGAGTAGTTATTGCAGAGTAGTTGGAGCAGAGTAGTTTTATCAGAGTAGTCAGGGCAGAGTAGTTTTATCAGAGTAGTTATTGCAGAGTAGTTATATCAGAGTAGTCAGGGCAGAGTAGTTTTATCAGAGTAGTCAGGGCAGAGTAGTTTTATCAGAGTAGTTTCATCAGAGTAGTCTGAGCAGAGTAGTTATATCAGAGTAGTTATTGCAGAGTAGTTGTAGCAGAGTAGTCTGAGCAGAGTAGTTATATCACAGTAGTCAGGGCAGAGTAGTTTTATCAGAGTAGTTATTGCAGAGTAGTTGGAGCAGAGTAGTTTTATCAGAGTAGTCAGGGCAGAGTAGTTATATCACAGTAGTCAGGGCAGAGTAGTTTTATCAGAGTAGTTATTGCAGAGTAGTTATATCAGAGTAGTCAGGGCAGAGTAGTTTTATCAGAGTAGTTTTATCAGAGTAGTCAGGGCAGAGTAGTTTTATCAGAGTAGTTTTATCAGAGTAGTCTGAGCAGAGTAGTTATATCAGAGTAGTTATTGCAGAGTAGTTGTAGCAGAGTAGTCTGAGCAGAGTAGTTATATCACAGTAGTCAGGGCAGAGTAGTTGCAGCAGAGTAGTTATATCAGAGTAGTCAGGGCAGAGTAGTTTTATCAGAGTAGTTTTATCAGAGTAGTCAGAGCAGAGTAGTTTTATCAGAGTAGTTTTATCAGAGTAGTCTGAGCAGAGTAGTTATATCAGAGTAGTTATTGCAGAGTAGTTGTAGCAGAGTAGTCTGAGCAGAGTAGTTATATCACAGTAGTCAGTGCAGAGTAGTTATATCAGAGTAGTTTTATCACAGTAGTCAGGGCAGAGTAGTTTTATCAGAGTAGTTATTGCAGAGTAGTTATATCAGAGTAGTCAGGGCAGAGTAGTTTTATCAGAGTAGTTTTATCAGAGTAGTCAGGGCAGAGTAGTTTTATCAGAGTAGTTATATCAGAGTAGTTATTGCAGAGTAGTTGTAGCAGAGTAGTCTGAGCAGAGTAGTTATATCACAGTAGTCAGGGCAGAGTAGTTTTATCAGAGTAGTCAGGGCAGAGTAGTTGCAGCAGAGTAGTTATATCAGAGTAGTCAGGGCAGAGTAGTTTTATCAGAGTAGTTTTATCAGAGTAGTCAGGGCAGAGTAGTTTTATCAGAGTAGTTTTATCAGAGTAGTCTGAGCAGAGTAGTTATATCAGAGTAGTTATTGCAGAGTAGTTGTAGCAGAGTAGTCTGAGCAGAGTAATTATATCACAGTAGTCAATGCAGAGTAGTTATATCAGAGTAGTTTTATCAGAGTAGTCAGGGCAGAGTAGTTATATCAGAGTAGTTATTGCAGAGTAGTTGGAGCAGAGTAGTCTGAGCAGAGTAGTTTTATCAGAGTAGTCATGGCAGAGTAGTTATATCACAGTAGTCAAGGCAGAGTAGTTTTAGCAAAGTAGTCAGGGCAGAGTAGCGGCGGTGAGTCCATTACACTGGTCAGAGCAGAAACAATGCAACATAAAGAGACGTTTCAAATGCGATGTGTTTTACAGAGCTCCACTTATGGCTTCCACATCCCATTGTAATTCCACCAGCAAACACATCCATCAGGACTGTGCACCGCCAGAAGAGAAGAGAGGGAGAGGGAGGAGAGAGAGAAGATAGGGTGAGAGAGGGGAGGGGAGGGGGGGTTCATCTTCAAAAGAAGCAAGGCAAAAGATTTGAAAATAGAAGAGAAGAAAAGAGGAGGGGGAGACGGGGGTAAGGAGAGAGGAAGAGAGGAGGGGGGTTGGGAGAAGAGAGACAGAAAAAGAGGGAGAGGAGGTGCATTTGTGGAGGGAAAGATGCTTTTTTCCTCTAACTGGGTTTCTGACTAAAGTTTTTGAATTTAAAGCGGACTGATACTGCAAAATCGCCTCTTCGGAGCTTTTAATCATGTTATAGTTGCTTCCTCTCAGCATTTACTCACCCAGAGTTGTATCTGCAGTGATTCGTGCATGTTTGGGTCATCTTTAATCGCTTATTTTCAAGATGCCATTTTGCTGATCTACCCCAGTTTTCACTGCTACCGTTAGCGAACTTGATTCTTTTATGAAATCCTTTTAGATGAATACTGGGATTTAAAATGTCAAAATTTTAACATCATAATCATCCAAAGTGTCATAGATTATAACTATATAGCAGACACAAGCTCAATATGTATTCTTTTAACCAGAGCTTCTCAGCTTGTTCTGTTGTTGTGACGCTTTGGCCAATCACATTCAAACATTAGTCATGATGTTCAGCCTTTGCCTCGTCTTTTTCAGCGAGAGCCGTCCAGACTGATAATGTGCAGTTCATTCAGAGAGCCGCCTGTCCCATGTGACCCGGGTGTGTTCATAAAAATCGCACAGCTCTGACTTCGTACTGGTTTTGTGTGGGTTTTGTGTGGGTTTTACTGGTTTGAAATGGTTTTAAAGTGGCTTCATCTGCACAAATCCTTCAATAACACTCTGAATCACCTCATGCATATGCAAATGAGCTACTATTGAGGCTGGGGGAGAGAGAGAGACAGAAAGAGCAGAGAGAGAAAAGTGAGAGAGTGAGAGAGAGAGGGAGCATGAGAGATGTAATGAAAGAGGAGGAAGAGAGGAGAGAGGCAAAAGAAGAAAGCAAGGAGAGAAGGGAGAGAGAGGAGAGGAAGAGCGGTGTGAGAGAGAATGCAAGAAAGAGAGGGAAGAAAAAGCTAGAGAAAAGAAGAAGGCGAGAGGAGGAAGATAGGGAAAAGGGAGATGAGAGAGTGGAGACAAGACAGAGAAAAGAAGACAGAGCATGTGGGGAAGAGAGAGAGAATAGAGGGAGAAGAGAGAAAGAAAGATAAAAAGGGAGGGAGAGAGAGAAGAGACAGAGCATGTGGGGAAGAGAGAGAGAATAGAGGGAGAAGAGAGCGAGATAAGAAAGGGAGGAAGAGAGAGGAGACAGAGCATGTGGGGAAGAGAGAGAGAATAGAGGGAGAAGAGAGAGAGAAAGAGAGATAAGAAAGGGAGGGAGAGAGGAGACAGCGCATGTGGGGAAGAGAGAGAATATAGGGAGAAGAGAGAGCGAAAGAGAGAGAGATAGGAATGGGAGGGAGGAGAGAGAGCATGTGCTTCCTCATCACACGTCTCTCTCACAACATGTCCGCTGATGGAGGAGGAGGAAGTGGAGGAAGAGGAGGCAGTCTGGGCTGTAGTGCTGCTGACTCACATTAGGTCGTGGCGCGTGTTGATGATGTGGCGCAGACTGACAGGTCAAAGGTCAAGGCCTTCCATACACAGCCAGTCCTGCACAGCTCAGTCTGATGTGTACTCCAGGCAGAAGAGAAGAAGGGAGAAGAGGAGGGAGAACCATGGGCACTATTGATACTTCAAAAGCCTCATGCTCTGTCTGAGGCTTTGTTAGACTTTAATCTGAGTTTTTATTTAAACACAGTGTGACCATAAAGAACTGACTTAGCTGGAACTACAACAGGTGAGCTGATTTGTGCTGTTAAACAAGTCAAACTCTCAAATCACATTACAGTCACAAGCTAGCCAACAGTTTTTCAGTTAGTCACTCTCTTTTCCCTGTTCTGTCAGCTGTTTGACATCAACCTGCCGATTGACTGAAGATGGAAATGAGCCATGTTAACTACAGAATTTCCATTTTTTTATTTAAAATGTCTCGTGTTATACAGTATATGCTGTCCCTTTACAAATAAATACAATAAGGAAAATAAGGATAGTTATAGTCTGGCTGCTCAATTGGTTGCCCTTAGTAACATGCAAGGCCTATAACCTACAGTATATAAATATAATAGCTGGTATATAATGGCCATACTGGCTTGTCAAAGCCTGATCCTGTCAGATCTCAGAAGATCAGCAGGGCTGGGCCTGGTTAGTACTTTGATGGGAGACTGCTGGGAAAATCAGGTGCCACAGTGGGGCGCCAGTCAAAAGAACGTTGTGTCCTTAGGCAAGGCACTTCACCCACATTGCCCAGTATGAAAGTGGTGTGTGCGTGAGTGATGGTGGTGGTCGGAGGGGCTGATGGCGCAGATTGGCAGCCTCACTTCCGTCAGTCTGCCCAAGGACAGCTGTGGCTACAGTAGTAGCTTGCCATCACCAAGTGTGGAATGAATGAATAATGCTCTGTAAAGCGTCTTTGAGTGTCCATAAAAGCGCTATATAAAACTGATGCATTATTATTATTATTATTATTATTATTATTATTATTATTATTATTATTATTATTATTAATGGTAACAGAATGTATGAATCACTCATATTACGACTACAAGTAAGTACAAGGCAGTGATGAGGGAGAACCAGTACTACAGGGTTCAAAGTTTAAAGCATATTTGCATTAAGTGTTCCCTTTAAAAGTACACTGTGTAACTTTCTGGAGGTGGCACATCACCTGCATGATTCCATGTAAATAGTAAGTTAAAGCTATACTTAAGAACATTCTCCATGGAGACAGATACGCTTTATATTATACCATACTGTGGAATATTAAAGCCAAAGGGAAAAGCATTTCCATGGAGGCAAGCAGGAGGAGGTCTATTTTTGTCTAAAATATTACACATTGTGGCTTTAAGAACCTAAATAAAAAGAAAAAAAACGCATATTAAAATAAAATACAATTTGAAGCACCATATACTAGGGCAGGTGCAGTGGAGTGTACCATTCCCAGTGCTGCTATAATAGGTTTAGTATCCATCACTAAATCACAGTGACACTAATGACTTCACACAGACACAGTTGGATGACGTGTCTTGCCCAGGGACACAACAGTGCTGGTAGTGGGAATCAGACTGCCAACCAAAGATAACAGGTGAACATTTACAACCTCCCACATCATCATCCCTTAAAGAACACGTGATGCATTCCTGTGGCTTTAATTCTCTTTTAAACATGCTTTTGATCACCTTGGGATCAGTACTTCGCCTTTTCGAACTTCAAATAAAATCTAAAAATGTACTTTATAAACTACACCTCTGTTCTCAGTGAGGCATTTAGGCACTGGAGCTCCCTTTGCTGTAGGGATAGAGCCATAGTTTATTGTGATGGTTTATTATGGGCTTAACAAATGTACAGGAGAAGTCTGGAGTTTTATCTGTGACGCAACAAGTGTGAATGAAACAAAATACTTAAATGTTTTTAATAATATGTTAAAAAATTTTATAGTTACACTGATACAAACATAAGTATACTATCCATTGTCTTGGCAAAAGGAGAAATTCTCTTTCTCTCTCTCTTCTCCCTGTATTCTCTCTCCCTTCCCCACATGCTCTGACTCTTCTCTCTCTCCCTCCCTTTCTCATCTCGCTCTCTTCTCCCTCTATTCTCTCTCTCTTCCCCACATGCTCTGACTCTCTCTCTCTCTCTCTCCCTTTCTTATCTCTCTTTCTCTCTCTCTTCTCCCTCTATTCTCTCTTCCCCACATGCTCTGTCTCTTCTCTCTCTCCCTCCCTTTCTTATCTCTCTTTCTCTCTCTCTTCCCCCTCTCTTCTCTCTCTCTTCTCCCTGTATTCTCTCTCTCTTCCCCACATGCTCTGACTCTTCTCTCTCTCTCTCCCTTTCTTATCTCTCTTTCTCTCTCTCTCTTCTCCCTCTATTCTGTCTCTTCCCCACATGCTCTGTCTCTTCTCTCTCTCCCTCCCTTTCTTATCTCATGTGTTTCCACTTAACACTTGTGATTGTTGCCTATTTATCTCCATGTGAGTAAAGCTAACCTGTGTGTCACGCTGTAAACAGTGTGTGGGAGGAGTCTGACCATCAGTGAGGCCCCTCCCACACCAAAGCACCTGCCTTAATAGTGCTGTTGTTTTGGACGAAACAAGTCCACCCACACAGCAGAAGGAAACAGCATGCTTTTAGTTCTTCAGAAACATATCCTGTCTGTTCAGCCAGAACCACACACGCTGACAAAACTTTACAAAGACGAGTGGGTTTGGAGTTGTATCCTGTCTGATTTCCTGATTTCGTTGGGTGTGATTGACAGGTGGATTAACCAATCAGAGAAACATACAGTCTGTTTGTGTCAAAACAAACATTCCGGCTTACAAGTAAAAAATGAAAAGGATAAAAATAACACAGAGGACATCAGAAGTCCCAAGTCTGAAGTCCTTATGGTACAGTTTCAGACTCTTCTCCCAAACAAGTAAAGTAAGAGGTACTGGCTGAGTTAGGGTTAATTCACTAAAAGAACTGTATTGTAGTGTCTGCTCCACTGTTTGAGGCTTGGGATCCATACAGCTCAAATATGGAAATGTTTAGGTCTGTACTCAAACACAGGATATAGTCAGATTTCAATGGGATGCCCCTTATAGAAGCTATAAGTAGAGGGAGATTCTTTTGTTCTGTGTGACTCACATCTGACCTTTTGTCTGTAATGGGCTTATACCCTGTTTTTGTTTAATAAATAGTTTTTACAGGAGCAGAGTTTGTTTTGGATCTTTCATCACAACTCAACCCAAGATGGCATCGATAGAGATTTCACCACAGTATCACAACTGACCCTGTGTCTCCAGAGCCTTATCCTGCAGACAGAGGACACATCCAAGCAAAACACCAAATTATAAGATAAATAAATGGGACATCATGTGTTTTTGTAATTAAGAATACATTTTGTAATTAAGAATAAATCAGTATTTCAATTGTTATTGCTATATATGTTTACCTCATATCTTGGGACAAGGTAGACCACTGCATGATGATGTGTTAAACTTTTAGACCAGATGCCCAACCTGTGCTGTCACTAAAAGATGCCTTACCAAAGGACATAACATATATGCACCTCCAGAGAGATTCGAACTGACTACCATCTGGTTGAAGGGCGTACTCTTAGGAAAAGACTACCACTGACTGAAACACTGTTCTCTCTCTCGCTCTCTCTCTCTCTCTCTCTCTCTCACACACACACACACACACACACACACACACACACACACACACACACACACACACACACACACACACACACACACACACACACACACACACACACACACACACACACACACATTCATCATCATAAAAATAACCATTTCATTGATTGACAGCTCAGAGTCCTCCTCTCTCCTTGGCCTCATTTTATCTATGCGTGTGTGAGAGTGTATTCATCACATTGTGGGGACTCCAATCTGTACCAAAAATGAGGACTCTGTGAGGCAAACCCTTTAATATTCGATCAACAACGTGGTTAAAGTGCATATGACAGGTTTTCAATTTGGTTTGGCTTGGTTCAGTTAAGTGACAGTTTGTGTAAAGTAGAAAAATAAACGAGTTTGAAAATGGACTCCCTTTGCCTATGTCATCAACACAGAAAATACTACAATAAACACATTTTTCTGGCAGTTTAAACATTCATTTGAAAAAAATATATATATAAATGGGTTGTATTGTATTAGTCTAATTCTAACATGTGTTAATATGCATTTTAAAAGTTTTGGTTGCTTGGTAACAGTGATGGAGCTACATATGTCATATGTGCTGCCCATGTCCATCCAGGAAGTCAAATTTTGAACTTCACCAAAAAAAAAAAAAAAAGAATTAAGCAAGTTTTTTTTTTGTTGTTGTTTTTTTGTACATTTTTAAGTATAATGATTTTCACCAACACAGAACCGTCGTACGACCAAAGATGAGCTGTTACCATCCGATATGTTGGAGTCTTAGTCTCAGAGTGAGCCATGTGACCAACAGTGAACACAAGCACTCCTCAGTAACAGTAGGGACCATCTCTCCCCTTTCGTTTTTATTTCCAGTTTTTTACAAACGCCAAAACGCCACCAGCATGCAGCACTTGCCTTAGATAACCTGTACAACTTCACTGACTTTAAGACTAAGCAAATTGTGTAGTTGCCACCAGGCTTAAGGTGAAGAACAGTCTCCAGAAAATGAATGGCAGTCTATGTAGTGTAGTGTCCTCACGAAGAATGGAAACGTGTGTGTGCGCTGCAGCCTCTCAGTGAAATGTTATTTAGTCGACCAATTAGATGCAAGAACAGCAGGTGAGCCCCCAGCACTATCCAATCAATGACCTTAATCCTGCTTAATCAACCCATTAAGATTCTATTATGGTCCCCCACACCACTGCACTGCAGCAGACCACACCAGCATGGCCCAGCCATCCCAGCATGCACCAGGGCACAGGAGCAGGGGATCGCACCGACAACCAGGCACTAGGAGGCAGTGTTCATCTAATCGACACATTCTGCGGTGTATATGTAGAAGAAATCTCCAGAAGGAATGTTCATGTTCGGATGATTAGTGACTATAGGTCCAGTGTCCAGCTATTTGTTCTAATCACAACATCTTTTATTTTTAAAAAGAAATCTTTAAAACAGAAGTAAAAACTGGGAGTAATAAATTGGAGTAAAACTAGGAGTAATGACTTGGAGTAAAAACTAGGAGTAAAAACTGGGAGTAGTATATAGGAGTAAAAACTGGGAGTAGTATAGAGGAGTAAAAACTAGGAGTAATAATTGGGAGTAGTATGTAGGAGTAAAAACTGGGAGTAAAACAGAGTAGTATATAGGAGTAGAAACTGGGAGTAAAACTAGGAATAATTTATAGGAGTAAAAACTAGGAGTAAAAATTGGAAGTAGTATGTAGGAGTAAAACAGGGAGTAGTATATAGAAGTAAAAACTGGGAGTAAAACAGGGAGTAGTATATAGGAGTAAAAACTAGGAGTAAAAATTGGGAGTAGTATATAGGAGTAAAAACTGGCAGTAAAATTAGGAATAATTTATAGGAGTAAAAACTAGGAGTAATATATAGGAGTAAAATCTAGGAGTAAAATTGTGAGTTATAATGTTATAATGTTGTTACCTCCTAGAAACATCCCTGGAGTTGTTTTGCTTCATTCACACACATTTGAGTAACGCTGCATTATTAGTTTGTCTACATCTCCAAAGCTCAAAACGCTCTGTTCCACCTTGTGATGTCATGAAGCGACAGTTTTCAAGCTAACATCTCCTTCCTCCTTTTACTTTTCATTCAGTAGAGATTGGCAAGTCCAGGGCTGAAATGATCCAAATGATTCTAGTGAAGGTGTGTGGAGTGTCGAGTGTTTTCAGTTTGTGTTAAACGTGTGAATGAAACAAAACACAACTCCAGGCATGTTTGTGATGAGGAAATAACATAATAACAAAGATCAGAAAACAGCGTAATATGGGCACTTTAAACAATGCACAGTGTTCCAGTCTTTAGCATGTAGCTAGTAGCAGCATAAGCAAAAAGAACATGACTGACCGTTTGTCGTCTTCTGGCTCTGTTAGCGTAGTAGTGTCACTCAGCTCAATACTCCACACTGTAAAAAGGACAGAAAATGTGTGTCAGAGAGGGCATCCATGTTACAAATTCACCATCCACATGAACCTCACCATATATATATATATATATATATTTTTTTTTTAAGAGAAGCAGGTGGCAATTCTCTCTTTTAGAAATGTTACATAGTGCACCTTTAATGGATCTGTACCTGATTTTTTTTTTTCTTTTTTCATATAATAAAGTACAGTGTGCCCCAGCACAGATATAAATCTTGAAGTCAAAAAGAGACTGCTGTTTACTGTCCGAATGCAATCATAAAGCATTTACTGTGAACCAAGAAGTACGCTGTTAGCATGCTAGTTGTTGTCAGCAGTGCCATGACAGCAAGACTCCGCTCTGGTCTCTCAGAGTTGTAAAAAGCTCTTATAAACTCATCATGGTGAATGATTAGGATGCTCAGAATGCATAAGGTAAGTGAGGAAGAACTTCGGACCACTGCAAACTGTAAAAAGTATTTGGGAAAGTACTCATTTCATTTTTGTATTTATGTATTTATTATTTTCTATGATACCACAAAACTACAGAGTTCCAAGTCATTTGCAAGTGTTAAGAATGAGCTAACTCGTCCATATTGAATATCTGTGATACAGAGAGAGATCACACCTCCTACGGCTCCTCTGGCACTGAGCGAGGGAAGAGAGGGAGAATCAGCCATTCCTCTCACGGCTCCTCTCTCCTACTGAGCGAGGAGGAGAGGATGTGACAGAGGGGGAGAAAAGAGAGAGGGAGAGAGAGGAAGTACTAAAAGTGGGGGTATTTTACTTCTATGGGGTATTAACTGTAACACAAAACATATTTAGATCACCATATTACATTTTAATGTTTTGAAAATGGTATATTTGTTGAAAACAATCTATTAACATGTTTATGTTAACATGTTAATAGATTGCTAGATTAGTCAAACAAACATGGATGAGATCTAAATCCTGTTCAGGTGTGTTTTTGATGAGGGAATAACATTATGACATGATAGAAAGCTCAAAGAGAATTATTTTGCACAGTACCAACACTTTAAAGGTGCACTGTGTTACTTTTCTGGTTGAGGGTCCAGCATTTACTTGTCTCCATGGAGATGCTATTACTTTAGCTGGAATGGCATTAAACTAATGTATCTCCATGGAGACAGGTGACACCACCAGGCCAAGCTGCAGGTCATATCTGTGGAAAAGCAACCTCACTCACACTGAGAATACATGTTTAGAAGGTATTTTAAGCAATAACAACACCTGCAATTGAATAAACAGATGTAATGACATATTGTGGAACATTTTTCCAATAAACCTTAAAAAGATTGTGTCTCATGAACAGTAACCCAGCCCAGCCTCAGACAAAGCAGCAGCAGCAGTAGCAGCAGCAGCAGCAGTAGCAGCAGCAGCAGTAGCAGCAGCAGCAGCAGCAGCAGCAGCAGCAGCAGAGTATCCTCTGTGCGGAATACAAAGAGTCCACTAAGTGACTGGGAGCAGAGCCTGCAGCACTGTTACACTGCCTTTAATAGAACTGCACTGGAACGGACAGGCTCATTCAGCACTGTGTGTGTGTGTGTGTGTGTGTGTGTGTGTGTGTGTGCGTGTGTGTGCGTGTGCGTGCGTGTGCGTGTGTGTGTGTTTTCAACACACCCAAAGCACTTCAGACTGACAGAAGCCAATCTGTACAATCAGCCCCTTAACCACCACCAACATAAATAGACTGTACCAGATTTTTACTCTTAAAAGTGTCAAAACAGAACTAGTTCATTTAAATAGTTTGCTGCAGTGGTCCAAAGTTCTTCCTCACTGATGCATTCTGATCATCCTAATTATTCACCACGATGAGTTTATTAGCACTTTTCCCAACTCTCAGAGCCCAGAGTGCAGTTTTGCTGTGAAGGGCTGTGAAGGTAAAGCTAACAACAACTAGCATGCTAATGCTGACTTCCTGATTCTCAGACAATAAAATGCTTCCTGATTAGATGCAGACAGCACTAGTGTTGACACAATACTAAAATTTCAAACTCGATTTTGATACCAAGAAATAGACTCGATACTCAATACAGATTCTGATACCACAATGATAATAAAAACCCTGTTTCTTTAGACAAAAGAAGAATGCGATTTTCAACATTAAATGGTAGTACTTTCTATTCTATGTGTAATCTGTTTAATCCCTCAGTGGTCCATAGGTGTATACTAGTCTACAGTCCCTGACAAAAGTCTTGTCGCTTATCCATTTTGTAGAAACAAAAGCTTATAACCTGACTTTAAATTAATCGATTGGTTTTAGAAATGTCTCATATGAAAGCTAAAACCCTCCCAAATTATGCTCAATATACTAAAATAAATTTGCTTCACTGAAGAAAGATTGATCATTTAATGAACACAGAAAGGTCAGATTTTGGCAAGACAAAAGTCTTGTCGCCTACAGAAAATTGAACAAATAATTTACTTTAAATACAAAAATATGTTGCATAACGTCAGTGAATTAAGTAGTGGTGCTGTGAGATCCATATTTAATATCTTGTATGACTTCCATGAGCTTGAAGGACTGCATCCATGCGGTTCGACAATGATTCATACAATTTGTTGATGAAGTCATCAGGAATAGCAAAGAAAGCAGTCTTACATGCCTCCCAGAGTTCATCAAGATTCTTTGCTTTTGCCTTCCATGCTTCCTCTTTCATTCTACCCCAGACATGCTCAATGATGTTCATGTCTGGTGACTGGACTGGCCAGTCCTGGAGCACCTTGATCTTCTTCTCCTTGAGGAACTTTGATGTAGAGATAGAAGTATGCGATGGAGCACCATCCTGCTGCAAAATTTGACCCCTTTTATGGTTGGGAATGTAAGAGGTAGCTAATACTTCTTGATATTTTAGGCTATTGATATTGCCTTCCACCCTGCAAATGTCTCGCACACCCCCATACTGGATGTAACCCCAGACCATGATTTTTCCACCACCAAACTTAACTGTTTTCTGGGTGAATCTTGGATCCATGCGGGCTCCAGTAGGTCTCCTGCAATATTTGCGGCGGCTGTGATGTAATTCAACCGAGGATTCATCTGAGAAATCCACCTTCTGCCACTTTTCCAGTGTCCATCCTTTTAGCAGGCTGTGGGCCTTGGCAAATGCCACACGGTTTTTTAATTGCCTTTTGTTTAGTGCTGGTTTCTGTGCACTGATTGGACCATGGAGGCCATTTCGAGACAGAATTCTACAAACTGTTCTGGTTGACACAGGGACTTGAGGTGACCAGGCCTGGTGGAGCTCTGCTGCAGTGGAAAAGGGGCTGGCCTTGGATTTTCGAATCAACAAACGGTCCTCCCGAGCAGTTGTCTTGCGGGGTCTGCCGGACCTGGGCTTGTCAAAAACATCTCCAGTCTTTTCAGATCTTTTTCTTATTCTTTGTACTTGACGCTGAGACACATTGAAGGTGTCAGCCACCTCAGCAGTGGATCTGGTCTTCAGCCTCTTGATAATTAACGCTTTGGTCTCAGGGTGGATCTTAGGCATGTTGTCAGAGGTCAAGTTGCAGTTGATGTGAAGGTCTGGTGTGCTGGGGTTCTTTTTATACACACCCACTAATTGATTGATCAGTAACTGATCACAGGTGAGGCTGTAATCTAGGATTGGGTGCATCATATGACAAGGCGACAAGACTTGTGTCTTGCCAAAATCTGACCTTTCTGTGTTCATTAAATGATCAATCTTTCTTCAGTGAAGCAAATTTATTTTAGTATATTGAGCATAATTTGGGAGGGTTTTAGCTTTCATATGAGACATTTCTAAAACCAATCGATTAATTTAAAGTCAGGTTATAAGCTTTTGTTTCTACAAAATGGATAAGCGACAAGACTTTTGTCAGGGACTGTATGTGCTCTTATACTTGTTCTGATACAGCTCAAGATCATTCTACTGTAAAGACATTCAGGAAAGGTTCATTTCTGTCCTGTCAATGGGACTTTTTTAGTATCGATACTTAATCAAATGAGTATGTAATTTCGATAATAATGTTAGTATGGATTAGTATCTGATTTCCGATACTTTTGACAACCCTAGACAGTACACAGCAGTCATATTATTACTGAGGCAAGACATATTTTGCTCTAATACAAGGGGAAAATCATGTTTTGTTGTAAATATGAAATAGAGCTGTAGTTTGCGTCAGTCCCACACTACACAACATGACAGAGATGTAACAACAGAAATACATTAAAGCCCATATAGTGTCCTCATGTGGGGCCTGGAGCACTCAGCCTGTGGAGGAAGAGAAGGACAAATCAAAGCCCAGAATTATGAGGAGCCTCCATTAGAGATGTTAGCCACAGAACACGAAGCACTCACAGCTTAATCTGCACTTCAGAGGGGACGGAGAGCCTGGAAGACAACGCTCAGGAATAAACAGAGGAGACAAGAGAGGAGACAAGAACCAAGGAGAAGAGACAAGAGCCAGAAGAAGAGAAAAACATCCATTCTAAACTCAAGGGCTGCATCTCATTTCTCTTTCCTCGCTTCCTTCACTTTGAGTCCTCTCCTCGATTCTGCTATAAATGGATGAGGAAATCCCGCCCACAGAGCAGACACAGAGAGGAGAGAGGAGGAGAGGAGAGGAGGAGAGAGGAGCAGAGGACAGAGGGTTAGAGGAGAGAGGAGAAGAGAGGAGGGAGGAGGAGAGATTGGCAGAGGAGACAGGAGGAAAGGAGAGAGGAGGAGAGGATAGAAGGAGAGAGGAGTGGAGGAGAGAGGGGCAGAGGAGAGAGGAGAAGAGAGGAGGAAGGAGGAGAGGAGAGACTGGCAGAGGAGACAGGAGAAGAGAGGAGGAGAGGATAGAAAGAGAGAGGAGAGGAGCAGAGAGGAGTGGAGGAGAGAGGGGCAGAGGAGAGAGCAAAGAGAGGAGAAGAGGAGCAGGAAGAGACAGGAGTTGAGGGTGAATGAGACTTTCCTCATGCGCTGGTTCTGACCAAAATGATCCTGTAATGAGGACTATACACTACTATAAGGATTATTAAATTCATATATTACCTCTGGACTGTTAAATAAAAGTCAGGCCAATGTCTTTACTTTAAGATTAATGTGTTTTAACATATGTTTTTTAATTAGTTTTAATGTCATATTCAGGATGATGTAACATGTGAAACGTGCTTTGCTGCTGTCCCTGTTCTTGTGTAGTTACAACAATCCCATCTCCTCACTGTGAGACAAAAACAGTTTTATTATTGTATCTGATGTGTGCCTCCTGAACCCTCATGCAGCTTTCCTCTGTGGTTTCCTTCCCTCGCCTCCTCTGAGCTTTGGGACACCACTTAATACGGCGCATTTGATTGACAGATGAAAAATGGAGAATCAAGAAGAGGAATCAAGGAGAAGTGAGGAAAGAGAAATGAGATGTACCCAGGGAAAAGAGAGGAGACAACACCAGGAAAAAGAGAAGAGCCTGCATACTAAACTCAGGGACCAAGAGAAGAGCAAGCCCGGGGTCGAAACATGGCCGTCTGTTCTGCTCAATGGGGCATGTCTCTAGATTAGCTTTAGCGGCAAGGTACATCCGGCATCTGTCCTGTCCACTGACCATGCGCAGTGCTAGTGCAGGCTCTGCAGCTCAGGGAGGGAATTTAAAGGTTCTGAACTTTCACATGAGGCTTGGGCATATACTGAGAATGAGACAAACTTGGATGTGTCCTCTGTCCACAGGTTAAGGCTCTGGTGACACAGGTTCAGTTGTGATTGAGGGATGTTTTAAAAAAAAAAAAAAAAAAGTAAAACTGCAAGCTACATACAGAAATTTGAAATAAAATTTGAAAAAGCAAAAGGAGAAATTTAATTTGTTACATTTCGCAGCTCATCCAAGCTGCTTCTTCAGTTCTGTTCTGAACTGAAGTTCCAGAACTGAAGAAGCAGCTCGGATGAGCTGAGAAACGTATTCAACCAAATAAACTCTGTCCAGTTGACAAATTAAATTTCTCCTTTTGCTATGGATTCTACCTGGACGACTGAGGGATTCTACACACATCTCAAGAACAACTACGAGCCAACCATCGTTGGACTGGTAAGAAAGCTGGAAAAGGACACTAAAAGGTTAGCAGAAAGGAGGAATCATTTACGCTTTAACCTGAGATGTCGACACAGAACTGAAGAAGCAGCTCGGATGAGCTGCGAAACGTATTCAACCAAATAAACTGTCCAGTTGACAAATTAAATTTCTCCTTTTGCTATGGATTCTACCTGGACGACTGAGGGATTCTACATAAATTTGAAAAAGTATACATCCAAGGTACACGTTCATCCTAAATACTAAAAACTGACCCTAACCTTAACCTAAACCTTAAAGAGGGGGTATTTTACTTCTTTGGGGTATGAACTGTAACACGTAACATTTAGTAAGTAAGTAAGTAAGTAAGCTTTATTTCTATAGCGCTTTTCTCAGACATAGGTCACAAAGTGCTTTACAGTAAAAGACAACAGCATAAAATAAATTAAATAAAATAAAAGGCAATAAAAACATGATAACAAAATACAGTCTGTCATAGCAACCCTAATTCTAGTGGCTCTGAAACGCCTGTCTAAAAAAGAATGTTTTTAGTTGTTTTTTGAATGTATTAGCGCAGTTTAGTGAGCGCAAGTGAGGGGAAAGCCTGTTCCACAATCTGGGAGCAACTGCTTGAAAGGATCTATCTCCTCGGGTCTTAAAGTGTGTGCGAGGGACAATTAAAAGGTTTTGTTCTAAAGATCTCAAGCTTCTCGCTGATCTGTTGGGCTGAATCAGGTCACATATGTAAGAAGGCGCCTGCCCATGTAGCGCCCTAAATGTCAGGACCAGGATTTTAAAATCTATCCGAAAAGAAACAGGAAGCCAGTGAAGGGATTTTAAAATCGGAGTGATGTGCTCTCTTCTGCTTGTCCGCGTCAGGATTCTCGCAGCAGAGTTTTGGACCAGCTGTAAGCGAGTCAACTCCTTTTTAGTTAAACAGGTGAACAGGCTATTACAATAGTCTAGTCTCGAAGACACAAAAGCATGGATTATCATCTCCAAGTCATGTTTAGAAACCATTGGCCTGAGTTTAGAGATGTTGCGTAGCTGGAAGAAACAGCTCTTTAGCAGTTTTTTAGTGTGGTGCTGTAGAGACATGGCTCCATCAAAGATGACTCCTAAGTTTCTCAACCAAGGTTTCGTTACTTGGCTCAAATCACCTAAATACTGTTTGATGCCTGGAACAGCCCTATCTGGGGCAATGATCAGTGTCTCAGTTTTTTCTGAGTTTAGCTGTAAACAGTTATCACATAACCACTGTTTTATGTGTGACAGGCAGTTTGTCAGGGAGCTCAGCTTATGAACCTCAGAGGTCTTAAAAGAACAGTAAAGCTGAATATCGTCTGCAAACAGATGATATGAGACGTCATTAAATTGTTGAATAATCCTGCCAAGGGGGAGCATGTACAGCAAAAACAGGATCGGTCCTAGGACAGAACCTTGGGGCAAACCATATGTTAACTCAGCAGGGTCAGACATTATGTGGTTCACAGACACACTGAAGCTCCTGGCAGTCAAATAAGAAGAGAACCACTCCAATACAGAGCCACCCATCCCAAGCACATCCCTCAGCCTGTTTATCAGGATGTGATGGTCGACCGTATCAAAGGCCGAGGACAGGTCTAACAGGATTAAAACAGTACATCTCCCGGAGTCAGCAGACATTAGGATGTCACTAGACACTTTAAGCAGAGCTGTTTCAGTGGAGTGGTGTTTCCGAAACCCAGATTGATAGGCGTCATAGATGCTGTGTGACTCAAGAAAGTATGTAAGTTGATTGGCCACCACTTTTTCTAATATTTTGGCCATAAAGGGCAACTTAGATATTGGCCTAAAGTTCTTTGGCTCTGCCGGGTCAAGGCAGGGTTTCTTCAGTTTGGGTTCCACAACCGCATGTTTAAAAGAAATAGGGAACACACCCGATGAGAGGGACATGTTAAATATTTTTGTCACCCATGGACCAATCACATTAAATACATTCATAAAGAGCCTGGTAGGAAGGACATCAGACGAGCTAAAGGCCGGTTTCATTTTGAGCATCAGAGCTGATATGTCCTCTACTAACACAGGTTCAAAAGAGGACCAGGTGTGGGAGGCAGGCTGAACAGGAGCTGGATTACAGAGAGAAGGTGGTGGAATTTTTGATTTAATGTCTCTAATGTCTCAATGAAGAAGAGTAAGAAATCATTGCAATCTGCTTTACAAAGCACAGGCGCAGTTTGTACAGCAGGAGACACTAAAGAATTTATTGTGTCAAATAACACTTTTGGATTTTTCTTGCTTGATGCTATTAACTGTGCAAAATAATCAGACCTGGCAACTCTAATCTTGTCATTTAAAGAAGCAATTAGTTCTTTCAGATGTAGTCTATGCACCTCAAGTTTAGTGGATTTCCATAAACGCTCGGTTTTGCGGCATAATCGCCTGAGCTTCAAGGTGCTCTCATTTATCCAAGGACAGGACTTTTTCTGAGAGACCTTAGTGGACTTAAGTGGTGCCACATCATCTAAAACAGCTGCACAGTGACTATTAAAGTTGTGTATAAGGTCATCAACATCAAAACCTTCATTTACAACACTTGGGTCAAACATGGAACAGAAACTCTCAGCAGTACTCTCCGTGATTATACGCCTTTGTGACCTAGTCTTTAAAGCCAGAGGCTCAGGGGGAGTGAGGAGGTCAAATAGTACACAACAGTGGTCACTCATTTGTACATCCTCAATACACAGGTTAGAAACCTGAAGGCCAAGCGAGAAGACCAAGTCCAGAGTGTGACCCTTTACGTGTGTAGGACCAGTTACATGCTGTTTAAAGTTAAAAACTTCAGTCATTGATAAAAGATCCACTGCTGGGCTGGATGAGTCATCATCAATGTGCAGGTTAAAATCCCCAAGGATTAAGACTTTTTCCAGTTTTATTAAAGAAGATAAAAAGTCATTAAAATCATTTAAAAAGACACCAGCAGGGCCAGGGGGACGATAAATCAAGATGCAATAAAAAGTGTTAGATGTGCCAACTTTTGTCAGTAGTGATTCAAATGAGGAGAAGTGCTCAGTGCTTATCACTCTGCATGTGTACCTGTCCTGGTACACAGCAGCAAGACCTCCGCCTCGACCGGAGAGGCGGGGCATCCCCACAGCAGAGCAGCCAGCAGGGCAGAGCTCATTTAAATGAATGAACTCGCCATCTCTCTGCCAGGTTTCTGTAAGGAACATGAAATCCAGTTTCTCACCGGTGAAAAGTTCATTGAGTGAGAAAGATTTATTTGCAATGGACCGCGCATTCAGCAGTCCAATCCGACACGGTGGTGACGTCACAGTACCGCTGTCCGCTCGTCGCAGTGGGATTGACCGCAGACACGGCGTGCGGTCACGTGACTTCCGGCTATACCGGCGGCAGGACAGGTGTTGGTCCAACGACGTAAACAACAGCCAAGGCGACACCGCGGTCCACGCAGCTCGGCCACCGCGATTCCAGCGCTGTCGGATCTCCCGTCCATCAGCTTGTAGCGGCCGAGGAAACGGCGGCGAGGCAGCGTTTCCACACGCTTCATGCAGCATCGGGATCGGCTGCAACCATCTATAGCGTGCTCTGTCCGGGCTGGAGACACCGGGATTCCGAGCCGCTCGTCTAATCATAACCTGGACACCAGCTCTGGAGCCTCTTTTCCTCGCCCTCTTCTTTGGATTTCCTGGGGCTCGGAGCAGCCACAGGTATTCAGGTGAGGCGGGCGGGCACACAAACGGATCACCATGTTTCCTTTTATTGTCTTGAAAATGCTGTATTCACATAAAACAACATAATAACATGTTGTCCCTCCTCCTCTTGCTCTCCACGCTAAGTCGCTCCCCCTTCACAGTACCATTGCAACACAATCAGCATGCATCTTGTTAATGAAACTACTGCACATCACATCAGGTTTGTGAAGTTGTAATGTACAGTTTTGTATCATGTTTTTATATATTTATGGAGAATTGTCGTGTGGGAGCATATTTGACGTAGGCTTGTGGACGGAGCCTTGTACAGAATCTTACAGCTAATTGTAAGGAGGGTTTGAATAGGGCCCAGGAGAGATCACTAGATTACTAAAACCTCTTCGGGCATGTTTTCGATGAGGGAACAATGTTTTAACATGGTGGAACACTTGAAAGTCTATTTTTAACCTGTTTTAACCCATATCTGAACTTTAAACAATGTTGTTGAACCATTGACTGTTTTTGGTCCCCACAAAGCAAAAGGTCCTCAGAATGTGTGTGTGTGTGTGTGTGTGTGTGTGTGTGTGTGTGTGTGTGTGTGTGTGTGTGTGTGTGTGTGTGTACATAGTTCAGTCCCCACGATCTGATAAATACCATCCCATTCACAGCCACACAGACACACTCCCAAATGTCAGTAAATGCCAAAGACCAAAACACAGAGCCCTAACGCATTCAGCATCACACTTTTACTCTATGCAGGTCTATCGCTGTGAGTCAGTCTCCCATCCTCTTGTAACCCTGTGCGTCAGATGGCCTCCCATCCGCCTGTATCCCTGTAGTGTCAGATGCCCTCCCATTCCAGGTCAAATATCTGTAGTTAATCTGCAGATGTCGTGGTGGTGGGATAAATGTAGCAGGAGAATGGACACCAGTTCTTTTTGAAGAGTTTTTCCCCATTCAAAAGATATGCTATTTTATATGTAAGTGTCGCTATGGAAACATAATCAACATAATTAACATAGCATCTTTATGGAGAGAAGAAGGTGGTGAATCCACCACCCAGAAAGTTCCATGGTCCGCCTTTAAATATTCAGTTGGTTAAATATGATAGCCAGGTGGCACTATAAAGTTTCTGTCATCGACAGAAGGAACCAAAGTGAAGTTCTAATGACTCACGTCCCTTCACAGAGGACACAGAAGTGTCCCTGATGTATGGGGCCCCTGGGAGCCGACCTGTCGCACCGGGGCCTAATCACAGAACATGCATTTTTAATTAGAGTCATCAGACTGAGCAGGACAGGACAGGTTTAAAGGGAGAAGACAGAAGAGCTAACAGGACGAGACAGAGGACACAAGGGACAAGGAGACGCATTAGAAGACATGAAGGAGGTACCACGTCATCCTGATACATACAAACATGTGGTTTTGTTCACTCATGCAGTCTGAATAGTTTGAATGATTAGCCTGTAACATGGCTCACACTGGACTGATCTGTGTCACTCTGAACTGAGTTTTACACCAGAAATCAGAAAACATGGAGCGTCGAGACGACTATTTGAATCTGATTGGTTGAAGCGTCACAAGAGCAGAACAAGACAAAAAATCAAACTTAGTTAAATCCAGTTTAGAGAAACGCATAGACATTTCCCCTGTCCACAAATACTCAAAGCTCTTCTCTCTGCATGTTCTTCACAAACTAAACACTCCTGTTGTATTGACGCTAAAATAGGCTGAAGAACGTCTGGTGCTGTCACCATGTTTGTTTTGGGCGCTTCAACTTTGGCTTCTGCACGGACCTCAATGCTGCGACGTGATTGGTTACCTACCCAATTATCCTCACAGTGGGAATCTCTCCAGATGGATTCTGGTGAGTTTGTGAACTCACAAATATCATGAGGATCCATCTTGCTGTGCAGGTTTAACTTGCCCGGTATGAAAACATACTTTAAATAAATCAGTGAGCAGCCTGCACAGACAGTGACTTATTTTCACTGTAGATGTGTTACACTGTAATATACACACAGTCAAGTGTGGCTGGGCCTAACGTTGGCCTGTGGAAAATTTGACCTCTGCATTTGACCCATCCTTCAACTACCATGGGTCAGGAGCAGTGGGCGGTCACAACCACATCTCTGACAAAGATGTGTGCCTAAAAGAAATCAAGATGTACCTCAGGTTCCACTGCTCCTCACACACTCTCCTCTGCTCCTCTGGCTGAATTAGACCAGAGAGAATTCTAGTCCTGTCCCCTTAATATCACCCTCTGACAGGGGCCTTCAAAGACTGTTATTTTAGAGTCTGCAGGGCCCCTCACACACACACACACACACACACACACACGCGCGCGCGCACACACACACACGCACACACACGCACACACACACACACACACGACATGGTATAATGGTGTTTAAAGGTGCCCGGCCTGTTGCATAAGCCTGTTTATCCTTTGCCCTCTGCTGCACTGTCCTCAGGTCTGTGTGGGGATGGTGGGAGGGGCCTGCTCATTCCCATGGCGACCACAGCTTTAGCTCCGCCCCCTCATTCTTTACCAAACACCCCTGACATTTAGCTGCGAGGCACTCATGATTCTAGTTCTAGTTTTTCCTCCCGTACCTTATGCATTCACGGCATCCTACCAATTTGTTAACATTTGTATCACCTCACCTGTAATAAAGGTGCACAATGTAACCTTTCTAGGGTGTGGTCTACATCATGATTGTTTCCATGGTGACACAATCTTCCGTTCTACACCAGACGCCAGAGACTAAGTTTCAGGTCAAAACTGTGAAGAGACCGCACTCACAGTAAGAATGTATGCTTTCTTCTTTGTCAATAAAATGCCTTTGATTAAAAAAAAAAAAAAAAAGAAAGAAAGATGAGTATGTTTAATGCCATACTGCGGTACTGTACAGGTAAAACAAGCAGGTGGCGGACCCCCATCTGAAAAGGAACACAGTGCAAAATCAAGTTATAATCCAGAATAAAGCGTGATATGAGGCCCGTCCATGAGTCTACAAAATTAGGACTGTTGCCATAGTGATTATCAATCAATTGAAAACATCTTTTTTGAATTGTTCCGTAACATATAACGTCATCACCTCTGTTTCAAAAAATAAACCCTGAAAACATTCTCTGAAAACTCAATTTAACTTGTTTTGTTGTTGTTGTTTTTTTTTTTTTTTTTTTTTTTTTTACTTTTCTTGTGTCTGGCGAGTAAAATGCAAAATGAAAACACAGCCAATCAGTTGAGAATAAGTAATTCTCCCCAAACTGCATTACTAACCCATGTAAGTGAAACCAATTACAACTAGAGGTATGTTTGGATCTGGAGAGTAACGTGAGGCTGTAATTACATTACTTATCACCATGGCGGCAGCTCAGATTTAGATTAGCCCTGATCTGCAGCACCATTAGTGAGCGGTCCACTGCGAGACGTCTGTGGACACCTGGACCTGTCCACACCGAAGGACACATCTGATAATCATCATTCAAGCTAAGCTAATTTAGATGCACAATCTAAATTACATGTTGCTAATTGCTGTTTTTCTAATAAGCCATTCTAGCAGGCTCTATTCCTCCTTAAACCATACTTTGGTTGGTTAATTGAAATCATAATTATTCCAAACATTAAAGAGGGGGTATTTTACTTCTATGGGGTATAACAGAGGGGGTATTAAACTTCTGTGGAGTATTAACTGTTAACACATCACATATTTAGATCACCATGTTAACTTTTATTGTTTTGAAAATGCTGTATTCATGAAACAGCATATTAACATTAGTTTAATAAAAGCTCAGTCACACGGGAGGAGCTCGGAGTTGAGCCGCTGCTCCTCCACATCGAGAGGAGCCAGCTGAGGTGGCTCGGGCATCTGTTCCGGATCTATGTAATAGATACTACATAGACCATGATCCTTTGGTGTTCTCAGTGCAGACTACGTGAAGAAATAACTGTTATCAAACACTTTTAAAACTTAATTCTTCATATTATGACCATACCAAATGCTTTTCAAGGCTTTTTCAAGACTTTTAAAGGGTAAAGTAGCACAGTCACAGTTTTGCAAGCCTCCACAAAATATCTCAATGAATATCGAACGGTGAGATGCATATTGTGAAAATATCATATCGAGGTATATTGATATTGTTACATCCCTGTTGTTTTGTATCATGCTTTTGTATATTTATTGTCGAAAAGGACCTTGGAATGATTGCTAAATTACTCAAACATACTGTACATGGATGACATCTAAAACCACTTCAGGGATGGTTTTGATGAGGGAACAACATTATAACATGGTGCAAAGCTTAAAAAAAATAAATTTGCACAATACTCCCTTAAAAATATCATCTGTTCTAATACTAATAGAATAATAATGATTCAGAATAATGAATCATTTCAATTAGGCCATTTTTATGACTCGATGAAGCAGTAGTTGTTATCATGACTTTTGATGAATTACACAGCCCTTTCAGACAGCTCATCCAAGTGCTCTCCGAGAAATTAAACAGGACATCACTTCAAATGAGCAGATGTTCCATTAAAGATGCACTACGTCACTTTTCTGGTAGGAGTGTAGGGGTGTGGGCTGCCTGCAATGTTCCACACTACAGCATTAAACTTAAATCTAACACTGTTTTGTTTTGGCTGAAAAACACACATTCTTACTGTGAGTGTTGTTGCCTCTCTCCAGATCTGACTTGTAACTTAACGTCAGCTACACACGATGCCATACTGTGGAACATGGGAAAAGCAATAACATCTCCATGGTGACAAGCAGGCGTACCCTTCACTAGAAAATTTAAACAAATTTAAACTTTCTACCATGATATAACATTGTTTCCGCATCAGAAACATCCTTGGGGAGGTTTTAGATGTCATTCATGCATGTTTGAGTCATCTAGCGATCTGTCCTGTGCAGTACGAGGGTGTACAAGTCTAACCCTAAGCCTAACCCTAACAATAACACAAAAATAAAACATGATACAAAACTGTACACAAGAACTTTACAAACCTGATGCGATGTGCAGTAGTCTCATTAGTGGGATGCACACTCTGAAAGGGGAGTGATTTAGCGTGGAGAGCAAGGGAAGGGGGGACTCAAAAACAAAACAGAAGCAATTTTTTTAATGTTTTGATAAGTCGTTTTGGCTAATATAGCAGTTTGAGAACAATAAAAGGTAACATGAAGATCTTAATATGTTCTGTGTTAATCATCCACAGAAGTGTAAAAGTCACAAACCAGAAGTCGTGTTTCACAAACATCTTGAGATGATTTGGAGAGGATTGATCATAACCGTGCACTGATCCTCCTCGTGTCTTTGTACTCACACTTGTGCATGAGAGATTTCCCCCAGGATCTATAAAGCTTCTTCTAATCTGGTTTTAATTACAAGGCCGTCCTCTGCTCCACTTTTATTAGCTGTTTAAAGGGAAAGGCCCGTTCTCTTGTTTCCATGTTTGTTTTTTCCAGTTCATCTCTGACACACATGATTCAAGAGGATCACCAACATGTGTGCGGCACGGCTGCCACGCACGCCTCACCGCAGGGTTCTGGGTTCGATTCCTGAGTTTGCATGTTCTGTGTGGAGTTTGTATGTTGTCCCTGTGTCTGTGTGGAGTTTACATGTTCTCTCTGTGTCTGTGTGGAGTTTACATGTTCTTGTATCTGTGTGGAGTTTGTATGTTCTCCTTGTTGTTCTCCCTGTGTCTGTGTAAAGTGTACATGTTCTTCTTGTGTCTGTGTAGAGTTTGCATGTTCTCCATGTGTCTGTGTGGAGTTTGCATGCTCTCCCTGTGTCTGTGTGGCGTTTGCATGCTCTTCCTGTGTCTGTGTGGAGTTTGCATCTTCTTCCTGTGTCTGTGTGGAGTTTGCATCTTCTTCCTGTGTCTGTGTGGAGTTTGCATGTTCTTTCTGTGTGTGGAGTTTGCATGTTCTCTCTGTGTCTGTGTGGAGTTTGCATGTTCTTGTATCTGTGTGGAGTTTGTATGTTCTCCTTGTTGTTCTCCCTGTGTCTGTGTAAAGTGTACATGTTCTTCTTGTGTCTGTGTGGAGTTTGCATCTTCTTCCTGTGTCTGTGTGGAGTTTGCATGTTCTTTCTGTGTGTGGAGTTTGCATGTTCTCTCTGTGTCTGTGTGGAGTTTGCATGTTCTCCCTGTGTCTGTGTGGTTTTACTCTGGGCCCTCTGCTCTCCCTGTGTCTGTGTGGAGTTTGCATCTTCTTCCTGTGTCTGTGTGGAGTTTGCATGTTCTTTCTGTGTGGAGTTTGCATGTTCTCTCTGTGTCTGTGTGGAGTTTGCATGCTCTCCCTGTGTCTGTGTGGCGTTTGCATGCTCTCCCTGTGTCTGTGTGGAGTTAGTATGTTCTCCCTGTGTCTGTGTGGAGTTTGCATCTTCTTCCTGTGTCTGTGTGGAGTTTGCATGTTCTTCCTGTGTCTGTGTGGAGTTTGCATGTTCTCTCTGTGTCTGTGTGGAGTTTGCATGTTCTCCCTGTGTCTGTGTGGAGTTTGCATGTTCTCCCTGTGTCTGTGTGGTTTTACTCTGGGCCCTCTGGTTTCCCAAAACATGCAGAATAGGCCAGCGTTTTCAGTTCAGATACTTATATCAGTAGTTTGACTTCTGCCGATGCTCGATATTAGCTGTATGGACGGAAAAAGGCACTTATTTCCTTAAGTGGAGTTAATATGATTAACTTAGATTCAGGAGCTGGACCACGCCTCAACCTCCTCGCCAGCCAACCACAGCTCATCTCGACCACGCCTTCAATTACCCAGAAGTCCTATTTATACAGCCTATCCCGACAACACCGTCAGTGTCAGCTCTCTCGACCCGGGCTGCGAACAACCCGTCAGATTCAAACGCAGACCTGTCACACGTTTCCTAGTTCCTTCCAGTTCGCGAATTCCTCATGCCGCGACGCATCCCACGACAATCTCATCCAGGGATCTGCAGCTGGAGGATCTTCCGTTGCATGTTCGCTCCGCGGTAAGAACCGCCGGCCGGCGCTCCAGCCCACGGCCCGTGCCGCCCAGCGAACGCTCCAGGTTTGCGCCTACACAACGGACCTCCGTCTCCAAGGAGCGCTGTGCGTCCACCGTCACCATCTCTGTAGCTGGCAGTATCTACGGGTTATCCTCGTTGTCCTCCTAGGCCGCCTCCCCCTCCTAGTTTAGGCGTTCGGCGCAGCCCGACTCCCAGCGACCACAGCATTCGGCGCGGCCCTGGCCACCAGCGACTACGGCGCTCGGCACGGCCCAGCCCCGCAGCGCGGCTCCGGCAACCACAGCATCCGGCGCGGCCCGGCAACCAGCAACTACGCCGCTCGGCGCGGCCCGGTCCCAGCAACCACAGCATTCGGCGCGGCCCGGCATCCAGCGACTACGGCGCTTGGCCCGGCCCGGCTTCTGCAACCACGGCATTTGACGCGGCCTCCAGCGACTGCGGCCTGGCCTCCAGTGCCCACGGCGTTCGGCACCGCCTGGTACCCGCCTAACCCTTCAAGCTGACAACACATCAGGACAGGACCTTCAACCGTTTAGGTCAGGAAGGTAACCCTGGCACTCTGAAACGAGATGAACGAGCTTCCGGCTTCCCGCCACGGTTCCCACGCGCAGCTGCTGACGTCATCACTCCCACCTCTCCTCTACTACAGTCTCACAGCTCCCCCTGCTGGGGGCTAAGTAGCATCACCACCAGTGGCCGGTAAATATCTTCTGTCTACTGTGCAGTCTTCTCTGAATCCCCTTGCATCCATCTCAGCCTGCTTCCAGGTGGAAGCAGCTGTGGAAGCTGTGGAAGCAGGCACGGGGGGAGGTTGTTTCTCCCCCCGTGCCTGCTCCCTCAGTGTTAGACCTCCATCAGGTCGCCCCATTCGTCTTATCCCTGTCTCGCAGGCTGCACGATTCCCCATGCACACGCATCTTCTCTCCGTCGTTTTTCTCTTTTTCAATCATCATGAGCTAGATGGCTTCTCGCGCTCTACCCACAACAGGCAGAGCCTCTAATCCGTTTCCCCTCTTCTGCTCTATTCCTTTTCCCGCACCCCCTCCCCTTACCCAACACCCAAATGTCATTTCTCATGTTGTTGCACAGCCTACAGAGTCACCACGCCCACTCACACTTCTCGTTCACACTCCGAAATGTCATACCAATGCATTCGATCGCTTAACCCGTCTCTACACCTGCACACTACGCCATCCCGGTATTCAGCCTCTCCTACCGACTTGCTTCTGCCCATTCTAGCTCATGCAACTCATGCTAGTTCATGCTATTCCAACACATGCTAGCTAAGCAGTCTCTACACCCGCTCTCTGCTATTCTGATATTCAGCACCCGTCGACTCGCATCACTCACTCTATTCCAGCCAATCATGCAATTTTGACCTATGGTAGCTGTCTTTACACCTACTCGCCATTAACTCATATTCCGGCCCTCGTTGTCCCACGCTATTATAGCTCGTGCAGCTCACGTCACTCATTACATGCTAGCTTAAGCCACCGGTAACCATGTGTCACGCTATACAGCCCCTCCCAGCGCTGCCCTCACCCCGGGTTACACCATCTCGGCTCACCACCTCTTACCCAATCAAGAATTCTGCCATTGATGTCAGCTCACGACTTCTCCACTGTTCTATCCTCATACACCGCCTCAGTGACGCTCTTGCCATCTCGTCCTCACCATCACCGTAGTCCTTCATCATTCTCTCCTCATGTTGCGACGACTTATACTGTCTCCACATTCGCCCTCTCTCATCCATCCAGCGTTCAACCCGTAGCCGCCCCGCCAACGCCCCCAGCATGCACCTCCACCCTCAGGTCCTCGGCCGACCCTCAGCCTTCCCACAGGTTCCGAGCCGACCAACCCACGACGGGTCCCCCTCTCTCTCTCTCCTGACCCACGACGGGTCCCCCTCTCTCTCTCCTGACCACGACGGGTCCCCCCCTCTCTCCTGACCCATGACGGGTCCCCCCTCCTCTTTCTCCCTGACCCACGACGGGTCCTTCTCTCTCTCCTGACCTACGACGGGTCTCTCTCCTTCCCTCCCTCCCTCTCTCCTGACCCACGACGGGTCTCTCTCCTTCCCTCCCTCCCTCTCTCCTGACCCACGACGGGTCTCCCTCCTTCCCTTTCTCTCTCTCCTGACCCACGACAGGTCCCCCTCTCTCTCATCCCTTCGACCCTCATCGCATAATTTGGCAAGTCGAGCAGTGCTTCCTTCACCCGCAGGTTCCCACGCTCGCCATCCGCACCCATGCTGGAGCACACACATCAGTGCTATCATAATCACCTTTGACAACCATCCGTGTCAGCGCATGCAACCCCAACATCTCCACTCCAGAGAAGGTCCAGCTTCTCCGTCAGGGGAGAAGACCCTCCACGCCACGGTCTCTCCACATCACTCCTGACTCTTTCTTCATCGCACCTTCACAACGCAGCTCCAGTTTCTCCAGCGTTTAATCTCCAGCAGTAGTTGGCTTCCGCGTAGCTTCCAGAGCCCTCGAGTTGCACAATTAGTCTTCAGCTTCATCGGCACTTCGCCCTAACATTCCACCATTCTTTGGGGGTCTGACTAATCCAGAAAGGACATTCTCATTCATTCTAACAATAATAGATCAGTCAACACCATCTACAACGTAATACCTTTCCTCCAGCAATTGCAATTCTGCAACCCACTTCGATCTCCAGGAATAAGTCGTCATTCAGGACATTCCAACCCCGGACACCGAAATCCTATTGCCTTCTACCACCTGCTCTCATGAAATTAAGATTCTCGACATTGAACTCTAACTTCCATCTCGTTCCACCCCCGCAGCTTCAGCGATCTCCTTCGACTATGTATTCCATCATCTTAACACGTATCTGCCTAACGGAAAGACTTACTCACCATCCCGCACCACGCACTATTTTCTCGCAGTCTTCACGAACATCGGCTCCTAATCCATTTATTCAGCATCGATTTGACCCAGTTTCACGCTCCCTCAGTCCGCATCGTGAGCCCCGTCCTTGCGCATGTTCTTCCAGTTCTATATTCCCCACGAGTTCTAGTCATTTCAACTCCTCCATCTTTCGAGGTTGTCCTTTCTCTCCTTAGTCAAGCTCACTCGACTTCCACCTCCCAAGGACCATTCTTCAGGCAACATAAATCCTTCCGCCAGTCCACGCAACCTCGCACTCGAATCGCTCCTCCCGGTTCACATCCGACTCCTCCCCGCTTTCCGACCAGTCCACTAAAGAGAATCCTTAGCCAGAATCTCCTACTATTCCCACGATCCACAATAAGCTGCCCCGTCCGGCTGGACAGTCATTCCTAATCATTGCAACCCTCGACTGTCAGTCCTCTCGTGTCCACCTTCTCGTACGTTCATCAGTCCTCTACCAACTCCTTGGCTCATTCCTCATTCACTCATCTTAATCCAGCTTTTGGGGGTTCCGAATCAGCTGGGTGACCATTTTGGATTGGAGACGGAGCCCCCACCCTGAGTCTCCCTCCAGCCATCACATCTATTCACCGTCAATAAATATTTTATCGTATTTCATTGTTGTGGCGTGGTCCTTGCTAGTGAAGTGGAGTTAATATGATTAACTTAGATTCAGGAGCTGGACCACACCTCAACCTCCTCGCCAGCCAACCACAGCTCATCTCGACCATGCCTTCAATTACCCAGAAGCCCTATTTATACAGCCTATCCCAACAACGCCGTCAGTGTCAGCTCTCTCGACTCGACTCCCTCCCTCCCACCCCGTGTCTCTCATCCATCCTTCAGCCCGAAGACATCATCTTTAAGGAGGGGGGGTTCCGAATCAGCTGGGTGACCATTTTGGATTGGAGACGTAGCCCCCACCCTGAGTCTCCCCCAGCCATCACATCTATTCACCGTCAATAAATATCTTATCTCATTTCATTGTTGCGGCGTGGTCCTTGCTAGTGAAAGACTTTTACCACTTACATAACACAAGTGGTTCTCTTGTGTAATAAGTTATTTCTCCTTCAGATCACTACTGAACAGGCCTGTATGAATAAAAGCTCAAACATTATGAGACCTTCTACACCAAAATCAGCCTGTAAATAGTCTTATTGCGTCCAATTAAAGACCCTACCAGGAAATCATGGAACCGATACCTGGTTATTTCAGTGCCAGCAAGAATTGTTATGGGTACATCCCTAGTCAAGTCCTCCAGCTAAGAGAGCTCTGCCCAAGACTAGCTCAAGATCTGAAGATGGGTCCCCAGGCGCAACACTTGTATGAGCAGCTTTTGAGGTCAAAATATGTCTGGGATGCACTGTCTGATCACCAGGAAGTGTGCTGTTAGCATGCCAGTTGTTGTTAGCTTTGCAATCATGTTGAGACTTGCAAAAAGTGCTCATAAACTCATTGTGCTGAATAATGAGGATGTTCAGAATGCATAAAGTAAAAGGAAGAACTTAGGACCGCTGCAAACTGTTTCAAATGAACTAGTTCTGTTTTTCATGTTTTTACTTCTGTTTTTCATGTTTTTAATTCTGTTTTTCATGTTTTTAATTCTGTTTTTCATGTTTTTAATTGGACACAGCACCTTTAAAATATGGATTCGTAAAAAATAATCAATCAATCAATGCCGCCTCTGCTCGGATGTATTGGAAAACATGCCCGTCTCTCTAATCCAATCAGGTGTCCCTCCTCCAGCCAATCAGATCACAGTTCCAGTAAATCAGAGGGAAACAGAGGAAGAACATGGCTCCCTCTTGCCTGTCCCTGTCTGATCCCCTCTGCTCCTGTCTGCTCATATATACTCTTGTCTGCTCCTGTCCGCTCCTGTCTGCTCCTTTCAGCTCCCGTATTCTCCTGCCTGGTCCTGTCAGCTCCTATCTTCTCCTGTCTGCTCTTATATACTCTTGTCTGCTCCATTCTGCTCCTGCCAGCTCCTGTCTGGTCCTTTCAGCTCCTGTCTGCTTTTATATACTCTTGTCTGCTCCTATCTGCTCGTATAGTCTTGTCTGCTCCTGTCTGCTCATATACTCTTGTCTGCTCCTGTCAGCTCCTGTCAGTTCCTGTCTGCTCTTATATACTCTTGTCTGCTCCTGCCAGCTCCTGTCAGCTATCAGCTCCTGTCTGCTCTTATATACTCTTGTCTGCTCCTGCCTGCCCCTGTCTGCTCTTATATGCTCCTGTCAGCTTCAGTATGCTCATGTCTGCTCTTATATGCTCCTGTCAGCTTCAGTATGCTCATGTCTGCTCTTGTATGCTCCTGTCAGCTTCAGCCTGCTCCTGTCTGCTCTTGTATGCTCCTGTCTGCTCCTGTCAGCTCCTCTCTCGATCCTGCATTAGTCCTAAACCTGACCTCACCACAGGCTTTGTCCAACCAGGAGAGGAGCCAAAGGCACACACGCACACACGCACACACGCACACACACACGCACGCACGCACGCACGCGCACGCACGCACACACATACACACGCACGCACACACACGCACACACACACACACACACACACACACACACAGGATTTCTTAGTCTGGGTGAGTAATCATCAGGGGTGGAATGTAACTCATTCCAAATACTAGATTACATCATTCGATTATGTAAAATTAGCCTTTAGTGTCTCATTATGGAGAAATTCTTGTCAAGCAATGTGCAAAAAAACACCACAACAAATGACAGACAACAGACAGTACAGTCCCTCCCTCTGCATTGACCACACCAGAGGTCCATCAGCCCAGTAGGAACACTTACTGCAATTATTTAAGAACACAGTGGAGCACTGCATTACTACATGACATCACAAGGTGGAACAGAGTGTTTTCTGTTTGAGAGAAGAACTCAGCCTAAATATCCAGGGTTTGTGTGTTAAACATAGAGGAATATGGGCCCTTTAAGTCCCAGTTTAGTCCCATTGTTAATGTTGATTGTGTGCAAGTGTGAGCCTAGATCTGGACTAGACCAGGACTGGAACAGGACCAAACCAAGTCTTTATTGGGTCTAAACTGAATTTCAAAGTGAAACTCTATTTAAAAGTGCTCTTCTGATCTCCAGAGCTCTGGATACACTCGAAAATCATCTAACAGAGCCAAGTCACATCATGTCTCCATGGCAACCGTCAACAATCAGATCAGAGCAACCCCAACCTGATTACAGCAGAGAGCCTGGTACCCAGTACTACTAATGCAACAACATGTATACTACTACTACTACTACTACTACTACTATTACTACTACTACTACTACTACTACTACTACATATATATACATATCTGATGCAGTAGCATCAGATATGTATATATCAGATATGTATCAGATATGTATCAGATATGTATATAGTACTACTATTACTGCATCAGGCATGTGTATACTACTTCTGCTGCATCAGACATGTGTATACTACTACTACTGCCTCAGACATGTGTATACTACTACTGCCACATCAGATATGTGTATACTACTTCTACTGCATCAGACTACTACTGCAACAGACTGATATATACTAATTAATTAATTCATTCGTTAATTAATTAATCATTGCATTTATACAGCGTCTTTCAAGACACCCAAAGCACTTTACAGAGCATTATTCATTCACTCCACACTCAGTGGTGGTGAGCTTCTATTGTAGCCACAGCTGCCCTGGGGCAGAGTGAGGAAAGTGAGGCTGTCAATTTGCACCATTGGCCCCTCCAACCACCACCAACACTCACACACACTCCACTTTCATACTGGGCAATGTGGGTGAAGTATCTTGCCTAAGGACACCACTGGGGCCCTACTGTGGCACATGGTGTTCCCAGTGTCTCCCATCCATGTACTAACCAGGCCCAGCCCTGCTGAGCTTCTGAGATCTGATGGGATCAGACTTTGACAAGCTGGTATGGCCACACTACTAATATTACTGCGACAGACATGTGTATACTACTACTACTACTGTATCAGGCATGTATATACTACTACTGCATCAGACATGTGAATACTAGTACTGCGACTGCATCAGACATGTGAATACTAGTACTGCTACTGCATCAGACATGTGAGAGAGAGAATGAGTGAAATGAAGAGGAGAGATAGAGTGGGACGGAGGATGGACAGATATAAGAGGAGATAGAACAGCAGGAGGAGGTAGAGATAGGGAGAAGTGGAGGCTCACATGACAGAATGAAAGACAAAATAGAGAGAGAGATGGAGAGAGAAAGACAAAGGAGGAGAAACATGATGTGCCGTTGTCTCAAGGACATTTGGACATGTGAGTGGGTCTGTGCTTCAGGTTTAATATGGGAGAGTACAGAGACGCAGCAAAGCATCATGGGATTTGGAGTTCCATCGGCTCCTTCAACAATACATTTAGATTAAAGTGCATGTGACAGGTTTTCATGTTTTTCTAATTCTGACTTGGTTTGTATGATATTATATGTATTGTACTTTTACATCATAGTGGAAGTTTGTGGAAAAAAAATTTAGAAGAAAAGTACAAAAATACAAGTACACAAGTAGTAGTGAGTTCTAAATCGGAATCCCTCTGCCATTGCCATTGACACTGAAAAGTCCATCCAAAATACCAGGACAGTTTAAGTTTTCATTTGACTAAATAAAGGTGTTGTCATTTATTATGAGTCTAATCCAAATTACTGGCTCTTGGTATCATTATGGTTGCTAGGTAACAGTAACATGAATCACCACTATTATGTCATATCTGCTGCCCGTGTCCTACCAGGAAGTACAATGTTAAACTAAACCAAGTAAACGCAAGAGCAGGCAGGAGTAGACAGGAGCACATAGGAGTAGACAGGAGCAGACAGGAGCAGATGGGCCACTGTCTTACACACTGCAGAGCTTCTCAAACTCTGCTTCATCAGGGCAAAGCTCTGACGTTTCAAAAGTGTTTTTCATCTCAGCTGTGTAATTCACTTTATACAGATGTCAAAACTAACCACTCTAGTGCCATGTGCCCACAAAAGGATAGAACTTTATATGTGAGCCTGAAGAAGTCACTTTTCTGCTGGAGGCTATGCTGGATTTGTCCACAGTGTGACATTCAAGTTATGAATCATACTCCAGACAATAATACTAATCCTAACTTCCATTTATTCAGTAGTTTTTAAATGGAATTAAACACTAAATCCACGTTTTATCACTACTACACTGTATATGGTGTTTTAATGGCATTATCTACTGTCAAACAGGGAAATGTGCAGCTTTCTGGTCAAAATGTGTGTCTGCACTTTCCAGTACTATGTGACATCACACAGGACTGCCCTGATTGACAGCCAGCTGTACAGACCACAAACACAATGGCATTTTGCACCTATAGTTGTCTGTTTTTCAGGAGCGATTCACACAGAGGAGCAAAGCAGCTCGTGCTGAACATGAGTCAGACTGTGAACAAAGCATGCACACAGGAGACTGCACCAGTCTCACACTTACACCATGAGCCTTTGGACTGTGACCCAACCACTGCTCTGAACAATACCTTTAGAATATATTTTTGACAGTCTGCAGTGGTTCAAACCCATAACACTCACATAGTTTTACAGTCATGATAATGCTAACAAATATTAGCATGCTAACATGCACTGTCTGATTATGGGTCAATAACACACTTTATAATTAGATGCAGACCATACACAGAGGACATAGTTTGACCTCAAGAGCTGCTTATACAATATATGTGTCCTGGGGCAGGACAGGTTTTGCTCAGATACGAGGAAATGAGGAAAAAGGGAACTAGGTTTTTATTTTCATTAATATTATTTGTGACATTCTATTTCCGGCTCCTGTGCCTCTTTCTGAACATGTGTCCTCCTGTGAGCGGACGACTGTAGAACCAGCCCCTATAGAAGAGCCTGTATATGGACCGTGTCGGGACAAGAGAGCCACGGTCCCAGAATAGTTCAGTTATACGCACATTTAAAGACACACACACAGAGACATGTCCCACAGGAGGGACAGAAATACGAGTGTCCTCTAAACGCTGTGTCCATGCTGCAGGGCCATGACTTTAGACAGCAACATGTCATTTTGTTTTATTTTTCGGTATCTACATGTGTTTATTTTGTTTGTGTTATTTATTTATTCATTTATTCTCTCTTTTATTCAAACCTGCAAACTAAAGCCACAGTATGTAACTTTTAGCCAAAAAACACATTATGCATTCAAGCTCTTTACACATTGATGGCAGGATGACTCAAACATGTGTGAATGAAACAAAACAACTCCAGGTGAGAAGCAGTGCATCAAAGGTTCACTGATTTTGGGGATGATTTAAAAGTTTTTTGTTTTTTTTTTCCAGCAGATGTTTCTCTGGTTCAGTACAGACACTGTGCTATCCATCCTGCCCTCCTCTTCCTCCTCCTCCTCCTCCTCCTCCTCCTCCTCCTCACATCATCATCGTGAGTCAGCCTGCAGCAGAGTCAGCGTTTTACCCCCTCTTTCTCTGCACACACACACACACACACACACACACACACGCACACACACACACACACACACACACACAAGTTGGCAGGTTGCGTTCACCTTGTAGAATTAGTCAGATGGCCTGGTCAGGTTCTTTCTTTCCCAGGTGCACACAGAGAAGATGGTGGATGTTGTGAAGGTGGTGCTCCTTCTGACTGGCGCTGTCGTTAAAGCCTGAACATCTGGTCATCCTCTGCATCACCAACATAACAGCAGAGAACATCAGGACATCCTCTGCATCATGTAGATGTGCAACATCAACTGACATCATCAGGTCACCCTCTGCTCACCTACATTTGTAACATCATCAGAGAACATTTGGACATCCTCTGCATCATCTAGATCTGCAACATCATCACAGAACATCAGAACATCCTCTGCAGCATCTAGAGGTGCAACATCATCAGAGAACATCAGAACATCCTCTGCAGCATCTAGAGGTGCAACATCATCAGAGAACATCAGAACATCCTCTGCAGCATCTAGAGGTGCAACATCATCAGAGAACATCAGAACATCCTCTGCAGCATCTAGAGGTGCAACATCATCAGAGAACATCAGAACATCCTCTGCAGCATCTAGAGGTGCAACATCATCAGAGAACATCAGAACATCCTCTGCAGCATCTAGAGGTGCAACATCATCAGAGAACATCAGAACATCCTCTGCAGCATCTAGAGGTGCAACATCATCAGAGAACATCAGAACATCCTCTGAATCATCTAGAGGTGCAACATCATCAGAGAACATCAGAACATCCTCTGCAGCATCTAGAGGTGCAACATCATCAGCGAACATCCTGACATTCTTTGCATCACCTACATCTGTAACATCACCAGAGGACCTTCATTTCTGACATCTGCAACTTCCATCTCCAACAGTTATCTCCCTGACATCAGCTCATCCTCTGCATCACTTCCTTGTTTATGGAATCCTGGACTTCAACTCATCCTCTGTATCACTCATCTCCAACCTTCTTTTGAAGATTCCTGGACATCTGATCATCCTCTGCAGCTCAACCACTGTATCATCTTTAATATTTACTATTTATCACATATTGTAAATGTATCTGGTCATCCTCTGCATCACCCATTTTCTCACAGTTCTCTGAGTATCTCTCACCATCCGCATCTGTAACATCCTCAGAGAACTTTCATCCTCTGCACCACCTGCATCTTTCATTTAATATTAAAGAGTGCTATTGTGGACATGA
This sequence comes from Taenioides sp. WSHXM2023, assembly GCA_029959045.1. Taxonomy (NCBI): domain Eukaryota; kingdom Metazoa; phylum Chordata; class Actinopteri; order Gobiiformes; family Gobiidae; genus Taenioides; species Taenioides sp. WSHXM2023. Next base: position 34,839,630 of record CM057090.1, read on the forward strand.
AGTTATCCTCTGCACCACCTGCACCGCTTACTCCTGATTATCCTCTGCACCACTTACATCCTCTGCATCGCTCATCTACAACATCATTCAGATTACCACGGACATTTGCTCATCCTCTGCACCATACAGTTATAGACAATAGATATACTGCCTATCATTTACTTCTTTAATACATACTCATCCTCTGCATCATCTTCACCTATAACTGTCCTTTAAGTACCTGGCTATGTGCTCATCCTCTGCATCACAGAGTACACCACCTCTGCCCCCTCAGATCCCTTCCAGTCGTGGTGGTGCATGTGGACGACACAGCAGCAGACTGTAATGACACTTGTAATTAGGAGGAGCATGATCCACCAGGGAGCAGGCAATCCCCTGTCGCCATGGTAACACAGGAAACATCTGAGGACAGGGCCTGTGTGATCACTGTCAGTGAGGCTCTGCTCACACATGTGGATTACTGCATAAGCAAAGTACTGTAGAGACAGACACTGCATCTATCACTGTTGTTTTTATACTGAAACATGTGTGTTGCTATAGATCTAAAGCAAATGTGTATCTCTTAAAGGGCCCATATGACACTGTTTTCTGATTTATGTCGTTTCCTCATCACAAACAGACCTGGAGTTGTGTTTTGTTTCATTCACACATGTTTAACACACAAACCCTGCATGTTTAGGCTGAGTTCTTCTCTCAAATTTGTTCCAAGAAGAAGTAACATGGCTTAAAGCTCACAAGAGTCAGTTTTGTGTAATATTGGACCTTTAATGATAATCAATAGCCATTTTATTCATGTCTGTTTTGAACAGTTATGAACTCATGTCAGATCTGTGGAGAGGCTATGTTTTTAAATGTAGACATGTTTTTACAATGAATACACATTCTAGGTGACAGACCAACCTCCAGAAAAGTTACACAGTGCACTTTCATATAGTGAAATACAACAAAAAATTAAACAAAAAGCAGACAAAGCCAACACACAGATGAAGATAGAAGCTAGTGCTGTTCACAGGGAAATATTCCACACAACACACTCTTTATAATGACGAGCTATAATGCTACAACAAGGCTACAAATATAGGTTATCAATATCTATAGTCAGTTGTTATGGCAACCATTCAACTCCACATGTATGATCCAGGTACTGCACATGTAATCCTGTGTGTGTGTGTGTGTGTGTGTGTGTGTGTGTGTGTGTGTGTGTGTGTGTGTGTGTGTGTGTGTGTGTGTGTATATTTATGAGTGTGTGTGCATCTGTATATGTGCGTGTGAATGTATATGTGTGTGGTGTGTGATCCAGGTACTGCACATGTAAGTATATGTGTGCATGTGTATATGTGTGTGCATGTGTATATGTGTGTGCGTGTGTCTCTCTGTGCATGTGTGTCACTTTGTGTGTATGCATGTGTATCTGTGTGTGTGTGGGGGGGGGGTGCGTGTGCGTGTGTGTGTGTGTGTGTGTGTGTGTGTGTGCACATTCCCACACTACTGCTTTTGGAAGTAAACGTTCAAAGGGAAAAAAAAGAAAAAAAAAAAAAAAACCTGACATCTTTCATTGTTTCTCTTGTTGTATTCAATTTTAAATGTGCATTATGTAACTTTTCTTGTTTAGGATCAGTCACAACCTTGTCTCCCTGGAGATGTTCTTGCAATGTTACGTCAAGCAGGCCAAGTTACAGGTCAAATCTGTGGAGAGGCGACACTGTTCCCAATTACAATACATATTTTTCAAGGTATTGTTTTATCAGTAAAAACACCTGTGATTCAATAAGTGTACGAAAGTGACATATTGCACCTTTAAAGAGGCGGTATTATGCAAAATTGACTTTTTGGAGGGTTCTCCCATGTTCCAACGTTGTTCCCTCATCAAAAACATCCCTGAAGAGGTTTTAGATGTCATCCATGCATGTTTGAGTAATCTAGTGATCTCTTCCAGGCCCTATTCGAACCCTCCTTGCAGTTAGCAGTACGAGCCTGTACAAGGCTCCGCCCACATGTCTAAGTCACCCATGCTTCCACAACTTCACAACCCTAAAGTGATGTGCAGTACTTCCATTAGCGAGATGCAAAGAACAAAACACAGAAAGTGAAACTCATAAAACATGTTAATATGTTGTTGTTGTTTTTTTTGTTTGTTTGTTTGTTTGTTTGTTTTTTGCAAATTTAGCATTTTTGAAACAATAAAACCTAACATTGTGATCTAAATATGTGATGTGTTACAGTTAATACCCCAAAGAAATGTACTACCCCCTCTTTAAATGTAAAACTCCTCTTTCTTCCTCTGCACTTGTTAGTCCCACCATTTTGCCAAACACACTTCGATGATGGTGTTGGAATCTCCTACTGCCAGTAAACACTACTGAGCAGAGGTTTGTACAGTACGGCCCCTGTGGTGAGCGCCCCCTGCTGGTCTCACTTCACACCTGCCAAATCTGTAATCCAAGGACAGGGAAGGAGGAGGAGGAGGAAATGTGAGATGTTGGTAAAGAACACATATAGTGCTTGTGTGTGCTCTGCAGTCATAATCTATGACTCCCGTGGATCATTCTGTTTTAATTTGCACATTTTAGATCAAAATATTTATCTAAAATTTCTTCATAAAAGAAACAAGTTCACTGCGTTCGAAATATACGGTGCACAATGGGAGCTGAAAACAAAGCGCCGCATGCTGTGATGTATAGTTCCAATGTTTAGCTGCACATCCCACTGGCCAGTAGCAGATTTTTATTTCATTTGTACCAAAAATGACTATGCAACACTGCCAAATCCTACACGTATCACTGATTAAGGAAATAAACCTGGAGAGTGAAAAAAGTACAAAGCAGTGGGCGAGTAAAAATGAGAGTGGGTCGTCAAAATGGCGTCTTGAAAATAAGTGATTAAAGATTACTGAAACATGTATGAAACACACAATAGTCGATTTAAAGGGGAAAACAGCTGCAGGAGTTTAGATGAGTCTCAAGTGACCTCACATTTCATACGCCTCTAGTGTAGAGCATTGAGTTCATGTGACATATTGTTAAAGTGCACTCATTCCTTTTTTTTTTTTTTTTTTTTTTAATGAAAAAATAAATCTAAAACAAATTTGGAGTTATTTTCAGTTTATTTTTATTACATTCCATGTGTGTCTTTCATAGTTCTTTTTTTTTTTTTCTTTTAAAAAAAAGAAGAGAAAAAAAAGAAATGAAAATGAATAAAACACAGAGAGGACCACACAAAAAAGCTACAGAATAAAACTGGATCTCTTTATTTTGGCTTTGTTTGTTGCTTCTTTTTTTTCTGCTTTTGTTCCCTATGTATGTATATTTGTTTCTTATGTTGTCATTTAGTTATTTTTTGTTTTCTTTGTTGATTTTTTTTTTCATAGTGTTTATTGTTTAAATACTCAAATTGTTATTGCACACATTAAACTATATATATATAAAGTGCACTCATTCCTTGTTATTCTTTCCTGTTCTCTTCAAATTCAAATAAAATTGCGATGGTATAATATGAAAGCCATTGCAGTTGTGCATTTCCAGACTCACTGAAGCATCTGTGACCTTACTATACAATAGCGCTAATATGGTGGCTAATGGGCTTATGCTAACTGTACAACCCCAGCACAGGGCTAATGAGGGGGCCAGCTGTGAGGGGAGCCCGCCACGCTTAACCTTTAGCCTGGGGAGGGGCCCTGGCGCCCTGGGCCCATGGCAGTGGTTAAATAAAGCTGTATTTACTACACAAGAGGGAACAACACAGGATTAAGACAAATGATAGGCTTATGCACACGAGCAGTAAGCCAATATCCATAAGGAAAATGTACGGAAAATACTGTGAAATACTGTACTGAACACTGTTATCCCAACACAGGGCCAGTGTGAACGCTACTGGAATATTTGACTTTTGAAATTCTGTTGTCGTTTGGATCTATGGTCTGAAAATGGGTATTATATATTCAAAATCTCTATTCACCTTTCTCCTTGTAAAAATCAAATCAAAATCATATTAAAATGTGAAACCTTGATCACTCCAAACTCGTGTGTATTAAAAACGATCAGGAAAACACAATATTCATGACAAATATTTGAATCTCAACAAATATATTACAAAACATAAGGCAAAAAAAAAAAAAAAAAACCCACACAGAATGAAAATATCATAAAACATCTCAAAAACACCCAAAACATAACACACATCACATGAACATCTAAAATAATACAACATATCACAAAAACAATATTACAAAACAACACATAAACACAAAAACAAACAAAAAAAAAACATCACAAAACAATTACAAAACATCACAAAAACAAAACACTGTAACAATAGAAGACAGAACAACAAAAAACAATACAAAACATCACAAAAACAACATAAAAAGCAACATTACATAATAACAAACAATATCACAGGAGTATACAAAGCATCACAAAAACTACACTAAGAAAACAATATAACATTTCAACACCAAATGACAAACAGAGCAACAAGCGAAAAATCAAACTTTAGTGACATCCATTTGAGAGAAAAGTACAGATGTCTTTCCACCCACAAATGCACAAAGTTCTTATCTCTGCTAACTAAACGACGGTTCACCTTTGGCTCTGTCCATACCACAATCCTGCTCTGTGATTGGTCTGAACCTCTACTTAACAAACATCACATTACAAAAACAGCACAAAATGCATAGTAATACATGAGTTTTATATGGAGGTTATATGTGTATCTCAAAGCACACGAAGACAACAAAACACCACGGAAAACAGATATTATTGGATGTTGTGGAGCCTTATGGAAAAAAAAAAAGTTTTAAGTAAACTTACACTATAGGACAGGAGTACTATTTCACTAAAACATAGTTATTTTACTACTACTATTATTTTACTAAAAAATCTTTATCTATTTTTCTGCATTTATGTTTATGGTAGACTGTTCAGCAGTTAGTTAACAGACAAATGACAGCCCCACACGGCCGAAATGCGTGTGCAAGTTCTGATTTTACAATAAAGGACTTTGGATTGTAGTCAGATTTTTCTCTGTTGTCTGTCGGTGATGTTACTCGAACCACTGAAGCTCCATCTTTCTAATCTAGCTTTATTAAAAAGATCTGTTTATTTTATTTTTATGTATTTATAAGGCCACGACTACCCCATGTTCTGACCAAAATGTTGCATTTTAAAAGAGGACTGTTCAAACCATGAGTCTGTTGAAAATCTCCAAAATGCAAAAATAGTGAATGACTGAAATGACCTGGAAATAAATCCTATATTATCATCTTAAGTGAATATAGTGTTATGAATATGTTTGTAGGAGACACTGGAACACAAGCCAGTGACATGTAAAGGTGTGATTTCAGTCTATGCTCTTCTTTTCCTCTTCTCCCTTCTCCTCCTCACTCTCTCCTCTATCCCTCCTCTTCCTCCTCCTTCTAATCCTCTCTCTCCTCTCTCCTTGCCTTTCCTCTCCCTTCTCTTACCCCTCTCTCTCTCTCCTCTGTCCTTCCTCTTCCTTTTCCATCTCCTCCTCTCTCCTGCTCTTCCTCCTCCTCGCTCGCTCTCCTCTCTTCCTCCTCCTTCTCCTCCTCTTTCTCATCCTCCTCCTCTCTCCTTCCTCTTTCTTTCTGTTCTTTTCCCCTCTCTCTCCTTCCTCTTCCTCTCTCTTCTCCCCCCTTTCTCTCTCTCCTCTCTTCCTCCTCTTTCTCATCCTCTTCCTCTCTCCTTCCTCTTTCTGTCTGTTCTCTTCCCCGCTCACTCCTCTCTCCCTCCCCTTCCACTCCGTTCTCCTCTCTCTCTCTTTCTCTCTCTCTCTCTCTCTTTTTTTTCCTCCTCTTTCTCATCCTCCTCCTCTCTCCTTCCTCTTTCTCTCTGTTCGCTTCCCTTCTCTCCTCTCTCCCTCCTCTTCGACTCCCTTCTCCTCCTCTCTCTCCTCTTTTTCTCCTCTTTCTCATCCTCCTCTCTCCCTCCTCTTCCTCCTCCTCTTTCTCATCCTCTTCCTCTCTCCTTCCTCTTTCTCTCTGTTCTCTTCCCCTCTCTCTCCCTCCCCTTCCACTCTCTTCTCCTCCTCTCTCTCTGTCTCACCTCTTTTCCTCCTCTTTCTTCTTCTTCTCCTCCTCTTTCTCATCTTCCTCCTCTCTCCCTATTCTCCCCCTCCTCCTCTTTCTTCTTCTCCTCTCTCCTCCTTCCTTCTCCTCCTGGGACCTAGTGACTAGTGAGCTGTTAACACTTATTAATGCTGCAAGCCCCACAGAGACTCCAGACGCACAAATCAATACAACGCAAACATGTCACAAAAACATTACAAAACACCACAAATATAAACATCTGAAAAACAACAAAAAACATTACAAAACATCACAAATATACTACAAAACAATAATTACAAAACAACACACGTCACATGGACAGTTAAAATAATGCAAAATAAAACATGATAATAAAAATATAAAACAAATATATCACCGAACAATTACAAAAACAACACAAAAACAAAAAACGGTAACAATACAAGACAAAATAACAAACCATATCACAGGACTATATAAAACATCACAAAAACAACACTATAAGATAACATAGCAAAAACAGTATAACATTTCAACACAAAATACAAAACACCACAAAAACAAAACTATAACATAACGCGGAAAAACAAGCATATCGCAAACACATTACAAAACAAGAAGAACAATACAACAATAATACAAAACACCACAGCAACAATTGAAAACATCACAAAAACTACACAAAACATCACATGAACCACTCATTACATAAACTTACAAAAAGGCAAAACAAAAACAGACACAACAGGGATATTATTGGATGCTGTGGAGCTTTATGGAGCTTATGGATTTTGAAGTAAACGTTCATTATCAGTGCATCAGGCAGGTTAGAGTACTTTTTCTCCAAAACAGAGTACTTCATTATATTTAAGATTTTACTACAAATCTTGTCCAGTTTTATCCTTTTGTTTTTCTTCTGGTTTGACAGGGCATAAGGTTATCCGTTACTTAAGATTAAGTTGTTGTACAGTTGTAGGGAGTATTATCTGTTACATAAGGGTGAGTTGTTGTAAAGTTGTAGGGAGTATTATCTCCTCTGTCCCTCTATAGTCTGGTGCAGTGGGTGAGTTGTTATACAGTTGTAGGGAGTATTATCTCCTCTGCCCCTTTATAGTCTGGTGCAGTGGGTGAGTTGTTGTACAGTTGTAGGGAGTATTATCTCCTCTGTTCCTCTATAGTCTGGTGCAGTGGGTGAGTTGTTGTACAGTTGTAGGGAGTATTATCTCCTCTGTTCCTCTATAGTCTGGTGCAGTGGGTGAGTTGTTGTACAGTTGTAGGGACTATTATCTCCTCTGTCCCTCTATAGTCTGGTGCAGTGGGTGAGTTGTTGTACAGTTGTAGGGAGTATTATCTCCTCTGTCCCTCTATAGTCTGGTGCAGTGGGTGAGTTGTTGTACAGTTGTAGGGAGTATTATCTCCTCTGTCCCTCTATAGTCTGTTGCAGTGGGTGAGTTGTTGTACAGTTGTAGGGAGTATTATCTCCTCTGTCCCTCTATAGTCTGGTGCAGTGGGTGAGTTGTTGTACAGTTGTAGGGAGTATTATCTCCTCTGTCCCTCTATAGTCTGGTGCAGTGGGTGAGTTGTTGTACAGTTGTAGGGAGTATTATTTCCTCTGTCCCTCTATAGTCTGGTGCAGTGGGTGAGTTGTTGTACAGTTGTAGGGAGTATTATCTCCTCTGTCCCTCTATAGTCTGGTGCAGTGGGTGAGCAGGAGTGTCCATGATGGAGAGCAGTTTGTCCAGTGTCCTCCTGTCGAAGTCCAGAGCCCTGGCCACCACAGACTGTATTTCCTGTATTCCTGTATTTTCTTACTTTTCTTTCTTAACTTTCCATCTTTTCACAAATGTCAAACTATGATAAATATTGAGTACAGATACTATTCACTAAAACAAGTCCAAATTAGAAAAACATAAAAAAAAACCTCTCATATGCACTTATATACGCATTCATAAAAAAACCTTAACTCCACACTCGCCGCATACACACAGATTACCGATCTGAAATCTGCCCATGTAGCTCTCATCGAGTGGGCGCATGAAAGTCAAAACTAATCTAATAATTTATGCGCCAGAAATATGAACATTTACATACGTCCCCATGGTGACGCCCTCGTGAACTCTGCACCGGCATAATCAGCACAGGAAACAGCTCTTACCAATTCTACCTAAAGTATATTCCATTTTTAAAAGTAGAGTTGATCTCTTCTCTGAAATACAAAACAGCATAATGAAGAATCATGCAGAGAAGGTTTCCACATCCAGAAGAGTTTAGACTTCATCCAGAAGCCATTTGACATTTGGTGGAACTGCCTTGAGGTACAAGTATTTATACTACACTGAGTTACTGCGTCCAGCCCCAAAGGGAGGAGCTTTAGAGTAAAACTGCTCTGCTCTTGTTTACTAGGCAACGTCATTATGGGTCATTTTGCCCATATTGATACTTGGCAGTGACATGGTGCTGGGAGTGTTCTGCATGTGTGTTTATGGCAGAATGTTCA
>CM057090.1:34853172-34953172 GCA_029959045.1 Taenioides sp. WSHXM2023
CTATTTGTGGAGTAATCAGATTACTGAAATGTCATGTGAACAGTTCCACCTGATGTGAATGTGAATGTGAACCCAACACTACAGCCACGTTTTCCCTCGAAAAATGCCTCCATCTGTGTGTGTGCTCCTTTCAGCTGCTGTGGGTGGAGTTAAAGTGTTTCGTCCCACTTTAATGCACATTCCAGACAAAGCAATGCTATCGCCATGGAGATAGAAGCAGAAAAGTTTCATAGTGCACCTTTAAATCATAGAGCTGGAACTATCTTGACACAAATAATGGAAGTGGCATAACTAAATGATGTAAACTAGTCCAATCTACTCAGACTTAGATAAAAATGTCACAGAAACAGAAACTGCACCAAAAGGGCAAAGTAATACACTGAGGAAAATAATCTAGAAATTGTACTTTTCTAGCAGCATCATTTTACTCCTACTTGAGTAATATTTTCATTGAAGTAACAGTACTCCTACATGAGTAAAAGTATTGTGAGTAAGTCTAAAGTGACAAAATCTTTACGCTGATAATATGAAATGATTTGAACATTTGTGTTTCTTGCAGCTCCTTCAGATCTGATTTAGTTTTGTGTCTGTCCTTTGAAATAACAGAAAATACCAGAGTTTGTTTATTATTTCAGGTTTTGTCCTTCAAATTACATTCACTTTAAATTATAAATCACAATGCTAGTCCCGACTGTTACTCTTACATTTAATTTACTTGGGTAGGATTTTTTTCAAATACTTTTTTACTCTTGCTGGAGTAATTTCTTGGACCACTACTTTATACTTTTACTTTAGTACAGTTACTACTTGGGCACATTTTGCTCTAATACATGGAAGAAAAGTGAATGGAAGTACAAAAACATGTATGGACGTCTTGCGCTCTGGGGTTGTTGTGGCTCTGGGTCGTGCTGTCTCTTTAATAAAACATTTGTCCTAAAAGGCTTCCGTAGACAAGCGCAGTATCCAAATGTCACAGGCTGTGTCTGAATGTCTCCCCTAGCCCCTAACCCCTCACTCACTACATAGTCCTGTGCTCTCTGTAGTGCCTCATTCACAGAGATCTGGACTATCTAATAAACAAATAAACAAAATACGAAAACAAAGTTTCACTTTCATTTTTGACGCTCTGAGTCTCCCCTTGCTTTGCTCACCGCGCTAAGTCACTCCCCCTTCAAAGCTCTATCACAACACACTCAGCGTGCGTCCCGTTAATGAAACGTTAATGAACGACTGCACATCACATCAGGTTTGTGAAGTTGCTGTGTGCAGTTTTGTATCATGCTTTTGTATATTTATGAAGAATGTGGGAGCATGGGGGACGTAGGCTTGTGGGCGGAGCCTTGTACAGAATCGTACAGTTCATCTTAAGGAGGGTTTAGGGCCCAGGAGAGATCGCTAAAATACTCAGACATGCATGGATGACATCTAAAACCTCTTGAGGCAAGTTTTTATGACGAAACAAAATGATAAGAGGTAGAAAGCTCCAAAAATCAATTTAACATAATATCTCCCATTTAATAGTGTTTTATTCAGAATCAGGATCTACTGAGTTGTAAACCAGAGCTTCTGTCTGCTTCATTCACAAGTGTGTTCACTTAAACACCTGTCTCTGTCCCTGTTGTTTTTATGACTCTCACAGTGCATTGTGGTCTATATTGACCGATCTAGTGACCAGCCCTGGACACCACTTTTCAAGGTGCATTGTGGGAAATTTTGAGTGCATTACTTTTTCACCAATTGGACAGCATTAAAAATGGTGTGACCCCTAAACAGTGCCCTAAGTAGGGAATAGCATGGACATTTGGAGCCACAATGTTCCGGAAGGTTGCTTTTTATTATTATTATTTATTTTTATTTTTATTTTATTTTTTTAATTTCCATCTGCAATGGTCACACATATTTAATGCACAAACCCTGCATATTTAGGCAGTTCATCTCTCAAACTGAAAACACTCTGTTCCACCTTGTGATGTCATGTGGTAATAAAGGAAGTGCTCCACTGTGTTTTTAAACTCCATACACCTTCACTAATATCATTTGGACAATTTCAGCCCTGGAATTACCAATCTCTTCTGAACTAAAGGTAAAAGGAGCTGTTCACTTGAAAACTACCACTTCATGACATCACAAGGTGGAACAGAGCCTTTTGAGCTTTGGAGATGTAGACAAACAAATAATAAAGTGTTACTCAAACATGTGTGAATGAAACAAAACAGAACTCCAGGTCTGCTTTTGAGGAGGTAACAGCATTAGAACATGACTTAAAGAGTGACTTTTGTGTAATATAGGACCTTTAAGTGTATAAACTAATTGAACCAGAGGGGAAAGGCACAGGCAGGATCAAAGTGTCAAATCAAAGTACAATTTTAATGTATTCTTTTTCAACCAAAGAGTGGAGCTGTGGGCGTGTGGGAGAAGGAACACAAAGTCAGGATTAAAACATCTCATCAAAATCCGCCCTAAACTGGAACTAAAACAGGGCTACAGAACAAGACCAAAACAAGTCGCTACTGAACCAGGCTCAAACCAAGACTGAACCAGGGCTAAATCAGGACTAAACTGGACTAAACCAGGACCAAACCAGGATTAAACCAAGAAAAAAACAGAACCAAAGCAGGACCAAAGTGTGTGTGCATTAATCATAACTAAGAGCATTCCTCCGCACCAGTGTTCTGAATGTAAATACTGTGGCTGGTGCTCAGATCCTGAGCATGTTTAACAGTGATACAGCAGTGTGTACTTGTACTGCACATCATGTGTAACGGAATACTGTCTCTGTGGTACCGGGCCCCTGTGCTCTGAGGGCCACATCCAGGCCACATCCGGCCGTGAGACCAGCTCCATACTGTGAGCGGCACTTCAAAGCCAAGTCAGAATGCAGAGTTACATAAGCAGCCTCAAACAGGAACCTGGCGCTCCACACGGACCCAGAGCACCCGCGACCCGGCACATTCACGCGCTAGCATCTGCTTCTGTTTCACCAGAGTCACCGCGTGAACAGTCCTCCCGTGTCTGCAGGACATGCTCAAGGCGAGCACACACACCGCGCACACACACACACACCGCACACACCACACATACACCGCGCACACACAACGTGCACATATCACGCACGCACTGAGCACATACCGCTCGGAACGGACACACGGAGCGGACAGCGAGCAGAGCCGCTTCCGCTCTCCGCCTCCCAAATCACGGCGGAGGTGAAACTTCCTCAGCAGCGGCACGAGCACACGCCTGCCTTGTCACGCACGCGCACAGCTGAGCCGGTCGCTGTCCGCGGTGCTGATCTCATCCGGACACACTGCAGCGCGCACGGAGCCGCTGTCCTCTGTCTCCCAGGAGCGGGGCTGTAGCGCGCACGTGCTTTCTGCCGCACATGCACGCGGACGGGGATCAAAGCAGCTACAGCGCGCTCCCAGGGCTTCTCATCCGTCGCACATGCACGCACACATGCACGCACACAGCCGCAGGAATGCACCGTAGCGCCAAAACTCACATACGCCACATGTCACGCGCTACCAGGAAAAGACAGAGACACGTGCGCGCGCAGAAGACACGCGCACAGGGAGACAGTACCTGTTCTCTTCTGAGCACGAGCCGTGTCCAGTGTCCGGAGGCTGCCGCGTGACCGGTGTGTGCTGTCCGCGTGCGCTGTGGATCTGAGGCGCTCACACTGCGTCAGACTGCTCCCCTCCTCTAACTCTCTCTCTCTCCTCTCTCTAGTGCTCCCCTCTCTCTCTCCTCTCCTCTAACTTTCTCTCCTCTCTCTAGTGCTCCCCTCCTCTAACTCTCTCTCTCCTCTCTCTAGTGCTCCCCTCCTCTAACTCTCTCTCTCCTCTCTCTAATGCTCCCCTCTCTCTCTCCTCTTCTCTCCTCTCCTCTAACTTTCTCTCCTCTCTCTAGTGCTCCCCTCCTCTAACTCTTTCTGTCCTCTGTATAGTGCTCCCCTCTCTCTCTCCTCTCCCCTCCTCTAACTCTCTCTCTCTCTCTCTCTCTCTCTCTCTCTCTCTCTCCCCCCCTCTCCTTTTTCCCTCCTCTCTCTCTCTGTCAGTAGAGGACTTGCACAGAACACATAGTTTCGTGTTTGTGATATAATGAGGATCTTTGGGGTATTATCACTAACTTTTGCCCCCACACTGTAGTTGCCATAACGATGACCAGACCTCACATTACACTTGAACTGTGTCTTGCCCCAGTGCGGATATCTTGTATCTGAGGTCCAAATATGTCCACTGTGCACTACTCGCATCTAATTATATTGTTTTATTGGCACAGAATCAGAAAGTGCACATTACCATGCTAGTTGTTGCTAAATTTACCTTTACTGGAAACTCCGCTCTGGTCTCTGAGAGTTGTGAAGAGTGCTCATGAACTCATCTCGGTGAATAACTAGGATGCTCAGAAAGTTATCTTATGTGAAATGAACTAGTTCTGTTCACGTTTTTAAGAAGGTACAGTGCCTTTAAATTGTTAATCGCTATGGCAACAGTGAAACCCATGGATATTAAGCTCTTTTGATTGACCGTCACATGCGCAGATCATTGTTTTACATGTTAAACTGCTATACTGATGCAAAATAATGTAAACAGTGCACAGTGTAACTTTTACAGTATGGGATCCGCCACCTGCTTGTCTCCATGGAGATGTTATTGTTTTGGCTGGAATGTCTCATGGTATATTTGCTAAAGAAAAACATGCATTCATACTCTGATCCTGGTTGCTTCTCCACAGAGCTGACCTGTAACCTGGCCTGGTGGTGTCACTTGATAGTTTCCTTGGAGATAGGTAAATTTAATGCCATACTCTGTAGCATTCTGTGTAAATCAGCAACATATTCATAGAGACAAGCAGCACCAGAGAAGCGACTTCTCTGCAGCTCAGTGTATTTTCATTTACATCTCAGCTGTGCACCCATAGTCAGCACCCATAGCACCTGGAGAAAGCCTGATCTGGTCCAACCACTGAAGCTAAGCAGGGCGAGGTCTGCTCAGTACTGGGATGAGAAACTGCTGGGAGTCCCAGGTGCCACTGAGAACCAACAGTGGTTCTAATGCAAAACTGTCATCATGTCCTTGGGCAAGACACTTTACCTATCTTTGAAGATAGTGGACACTGGACGAACATGGCTATAGACGACAATGGCTACAGTCCTGCATGTTTACAGTAGTACTATTTTCAAACCAGTCAAACATTTGGACACTCTTTTTCATTTACTTTTTTCCCTTTTAGATTTTAGATTCTTCACAATAGTCTACACCCTTTGCTTTGATGACTGCTGGAAAAGCTCTGTATAAGACTAAAACGTATCAGGAACTGCATTATTACCCAACATCTAATCTGTGCTCTCACTGAACGTACTGCAACAGATTCCCCATGCCTATTGTACATTTGTTAATAATGTGAAAAAGTATTTTGTTACAGTACTTTGAAGCCACTCTGTGTAACTTCTTTTGCTTTAACAGTTTTTATTTGCTATCGTGCTTCATATATTTGATGTCTTCTGTATTGACACTTTGCAGTGACATCATGCTGGGGGTGTTCTAAACATTCTACCATGAGAGATACATGTGATGATATGATGATACTATGGTGACACAATGCATACATTAGCAAACACTGACTAAAATGTTTTAAGATAATTTAAAAACTCAAAATAAAAATAGATTTAAAGAGAATATTTTCAGGAGCCTGTGATCAGTCCAAGTGTTCATGGTCCTGTTATTGGATTCCTTTTTTTATTTACACATATTTTGGCACTGTCTTCCTACCAGTAGAGGCAGGATGACAGCGCCACCTGCAGTCCAACTTGCTCAGGCTGTCATGTATTCTCCTCCTTTGACCAAAACCAGTGTACAGGTGCTATATTTCTTGACCTTTCGAAGGCTTTTGATTCTGTTGACCACTATCTGTTGTTGGACAAACTCGCATCCATAGGTCTTAATAGAAATGCTCTTTTGTGTTTCAGTGCTTACCTCCATAACAGACGTCAGTTTGTTGTATTTAAAGACGCACAATCTAGTTAATGCATCATGGGAAAAGGTGTACCACAGGGTTCTATTCTTGGTCCCTTGTTATTTTCTATTTGTATTAATGATTTGTCTCAAGTGTGCACAAACTGTCAAGTTCATTTATATGCAGATGATACTGTTCTCTATTTTTCAGGCTCCAATGTATCTTATTGTTTACTCACCTGAAAAGTGACTGTCACTGCTGTTGATTCCATAACACTGTGTTTAGGTTAATGACTATGAGATGAACCTATGAGGGGTGGGGAGGGATGTGAACAAAATTGTCCTGTTACTTGTATTGTTTGTATGTGTGTGTGTGTGTGTGTGTGTGTGTGTGTGTGTGTGTGTGTGTGTGTGTGTGTGTGTGTGTGTGTGTGTGTGTGTGTGTGTGGGTGGGTGGGTGGGTGGGTGGGTGTGTGGGTGGGTGGGTGTGTGTGTGTGTGTATGTATGTATGTATGTGTGTGTGTATGTGTGCGTGTGTGTATGTATGTATGTGTGTGTGTGTGTGTGTGTGTGTGTGTGTGTGTGTGGGTGTGGGTGTGGGTGTGTGTGTTCGTGCGTGCGTATGTATGTATGTATGTATGTATGTATGTATGTGTGGGTATGTATGTATTATCATGTTTAATGTTCTTGGTCCCCCTTGAAAACGAGATGCTGCATCTCAAGGGGCTTTCCATCAATAAATTCAAATTCATCCTGCCTCCACCGGTAGGAAGACGGCACCAAAACCTTTATAAATCAGCTGACCGGACATGTCACAGCAACATCACGTGAACACTCAGAGGAAGACCGCTAGTGAGCAGTCCAAATTGTCAGGTATGAAAACAAACTCTTGATCTGAAAAAAGAACCCAATAACATAAATTCTTGGAAGACTAAATAAACCTCATTGGACTACTCTGTTCATGGTCCAGTTTAGGAGTTTGGTAAGGTAAGAATAACTGAAAAACTGTTGGCTAATGCTAGTTAACACCTCAGCTCACCTGTCGTAGTTCCATCTAAGGCAGCTCTTTCTGCTCAGATTGAGTTAAAATAAAGCTCAGATTACATACTAACTTGAGTACTGCTTTTACTTAGCAATATTGCTGGGTTTCAGATGACATCACAACATTCTACCAATCATATTTAGGGCAGGTAAAATAAATACAGTTAAAATGTAAGCTTTTGTTGTAATATAGCAAAGTTAATGAATAAAAAAAAATATTACATTAAAGATTTGTGAATAAACTTTTTGGATATTTTATGACAAAGTACAATGTTATTAATAGTAATTTAACAATAATTGAAATATCGCGATACTGTATCGTCAAAATTCTTACAATAATACCTTGGGCCATCACATTATATCGAATCTCAAGTCTCTTTGCTTAAATTCATAGTTATGGTGCAGCAATAGCTAAAAGAAACAGGGAACTACATAGACCATGATCCTTTGCTCTGTTTCAGTCCAATGTACATGATGAAATAACTGTTATTAAGTACTTTTAAAACTTAGTTCTTTGGTTTATGACAGAACCAAAGGCTTGTCGAGGCATTTTTAAAGGAAAAAATAGTATATTCATAATGTTGTTAGCCACGACAATATATTGCAATAAACATCGTACTGCATCGAGATGCATATCGAGAAAATATCGTACAGAGAAATTTGGATATCGTTATATCTCTAGTTTTTAATAGAGAAACCTGTCTGAGCGTATGACATTATCACATTCTAGAATTTGAAAACCACCAACAGGAAGTAACAGTTAAATGCAAACAAAATTTTTACTGGTATGTTCATTTACCAAATAAAAAACAAAAACTAATGCAAATACTGTTTCTTGTATCTTCTGCTGGCTTAATCTGACAGTGTCCTGGTTTTAGTGTGGATTTCTATCACAAAAACTCACAAATGTTGCAGAATGTTTGTCATAATGTACTCCATCTTGGACATTTCACGGAGCGTCAGAGGAGCAGACGTCTCCTGTGAAACCCTTGGCTTTCCTCCTTCTCCTCGTGCTGTCACTGTTAACTCGTTCAGTGTGTGTTTGAGCTGTTTTTGACAAAGATGTTTGCAGTTGATGTGAGCAAGTGTAGAGCTGCCACGCTGCTGACGGGTCGGCAGCGCACCAACACCACAGAACACCTGCAACGCATTCAGGGACTTCAAAAGTGCAGGAAACGTCACCGCAAAATCCTACAGGGATTTGGGGATGCATGGTTTGAATGGAGAGATCACATTAAAGTGACTATAACGGTGTAAAAACAACTTCAAAGGTCCTATACCTGATTTTTACTGTTTTCAAACGTTAAAAACCGAACTAGTTAATTTAAACAGTTTGCAGTGGTCCAAAGTTCTTCCTCACTTACCTTATGCATTCAGAACATCCTAATTATTCACCACGATGAGTTTATAAAAGCTTTTCACAACTCTCAGTAACAAGAGCAGAGTTTGCAGCCACAGTAAAGCTAACAACAACTAGCATGCTAACACACACTTCCTGATTCTCAGACATTAAAACACGGCAGAATTGACCTCAGAGCTGCTTATACAAGAAAGAAAAAAATCATGTATAGGCCCTTAAACAACATTTCAGCCCTTACACTTCACTCCTATGTAACTTTTCAACTTGTTATGTTATTTTTTTGCCTGAAATATTCCACACTATAGCATTAAACATCTATTGAGAAAAGCAGGAAAATGACAGGTCAAATCTGTAGAGAGATGGAGCCTCCATTATTCCTGTTACTCAAACATCTCATCTTGTATGTTCTGTGAAAGTACTGCAGCAGTTTCCCGTCCATTTTATATATTTTTTCTTTACAGTTTTTAGAAGTTGCACGTGTAACTTTTTGAGTAGAGAGTTACTGTTTTGGTTGGCAAGATTGTTCCACAATATGTCATTAAACTGACACATTCACTTACAGTTTCTTTTAACTGCAAAAATGATCTTAGAAACATGCATTCTGCACCTGACATAGGGTCACCTGCTTGGAGATAGATCAGTTTGAATGTCATACTGGAACATTCTAAACCAGTGAAGTAAGCAGTACTTTTTACTGCAAATGAATATTATTAGTTTTGCCCTCCATGATAAATACACAGAGAATAAATACACAAATACACTCACCTCAGTACTTGAACTCGTGTGGTCACCTCTGCTAATGCTGTCCAACCTTTGTCTCAGGAGATCTGTGCTGCTTTTGTACAGTTTAAGTCTTATAAATTACCCCTCTGTCCCTCATCTGTCTGCTGTCCTCCCCCATTCCTCCCTCTGCTCCCCCATGTCCCTCCCCCTGTCTCTCTCCCTGTCCTCCCTCTGTCCCCTCCTTGCCCTCTTTGTCCCCTCTGTCCTGGTGGAGTGTGACCTAAGACATTCCACATGACCAAATCTAAAATGCATTCACTTTTTAGGTGTTACATAATTAAATACCAAAGTCGTCTCGGGGTTCCAGGGTCACAAATGAGCAGCAGCCTGGAAACATAAGATTGGAAACGTAAAGACTGGATTTGTATTAGTCTTATATGTATTAAGATAAGATAATCCTTTATTTGTTCCACAATGGGGAAATTGCAGTGTCACAACGCAAGTTACAGAAACAGTAGGAAAATAAGAGCATGCATCAAAATCAAGATAAATAATAATAAGTATTTACAATCAACTAAAAAAACACAACACTGTAAAGCTAAAAGGCACAGGAACGTTGCACAATAAGTGTCTTTGATTCTGAGCAGTGAACAAACAGCAGTTAAAGTGACTCCAGTATAGTAATATATAATATTACTACAATAAAGTGACTCAGATGATTGTGTACAGTGCAGTGATGGACAGTGATGGGTAAATAAATAAGTAGCAGGTAAAGTGACTTTAAATAATATTGCACATTGTTATTATTACTATGGAGATGACACATGGTTGCTATGGGGATGGCACATGACTAGCATTGATCATTGTATAGTCTGACAGCAGCAGGAAGGAAAGACCTGCGAAATCTCTCTTTAACACAGCGAGGGTGAATCAGTCTGTCACTGATGCTGCTCTCCAGAGCAGACAGGGCGTCCTGCAGGGGGCGACACTCATGGTCCAGTTTAGCCAGGACCCTCTTGTCCTCCACCTGCTGCACCGAGTCCAGAGGACAGCCCAGGACTGAGCTGGACTTCTTGATGATCTTGTCCAGTTTCTTCTTCTCCCTCTCTGTGACGCTGCTGCTCCAGCAGACCACACCGTACAGGATGGCTGATGCCACCACAGAGTCATAGAAGGTCCTCAGGAGTGGCCCTCTCACTCCAAAGGACCGCAGTCTCCTCAGGAGATAGAGCCTGCTCTGGCCCTTCCTGTACAGTGCATCTGTGTTATGAGACCAGTCCAGTTTATTGTTCAGATGCACACCCAGGTACTTGTAAGAGTCCACTCTCTCAATGTCTCTTCCCTGGATGTTCACTGGTGGGGGGGCAGTAGAGTGGCGTCTGCGGAAGTCCACCACCATCTCCTTGGTCTTCCCCGCATTGATGAGAAGGTGGTTCCGGTGACACCAGTCCACAAAGTCCTGCGTTACTCCTCTGTACTCCGCGTCGTCATCGTCCGTGATGAGACCGATGATGGCGGAGTCATCGGAGAACTTCTGCAGGACGCAGCTGTCCGTGTTGTGTCTGAAGTCTGCAGTGTAGAGGGTGAAAAGAAAGGGCACCGCTCACTGTCCCTCTCCAGGTGGGACAGTGAGCGGTGCATCAGAGAGATGATGGCGTCCTCTACTCCGATGCCGGGCCGATACGCGAACTGCAGCGGGTCCATCGCTGAGCTCATCGTAGAGCGGAGGTGACCCAGGACGAGCCTCTCCAGAGTCTTCATCAGATGAGACGTGAGAGCCACTGGCCTGAAGCTGTTGAGGTCTCTGGCGTGCGGTGACTTGGGCACAGGTACCACACAGGAGGTCTTCCAGAGCTGTGGCACCACCTTCAGCTTCAGGCTCAGGTTGAAGACATGCTCCATAACTCCACACAGCTCATCTGCACAGGACTTAAGGAGCCTGGGGCTGATCCCGTCTGGTCCAGCAGCTTTCCTACTCCTTATCCGGCTCAGTTCTCTCCTAACCTGAGCTGTTGTGACAGACAAAGAGCGGGGGTGCGTGCTGGAGGTCTGGCTGAGTTCTTGATGTGGATTCGGGGGCTGGGGGGCTGAGGCAGAGGTGTGAAGAGGTGGCAGTCTGGGCCTTTGTGCAGGGGACAAGGTGAGCCCATGCGGCATTGCAGGGGGAGGGGTGGGTGATTGATCAAACCTCAAGAAGTGAGAATTCAGATCGTTCACCCACTGTTGGTCTCCCTTTGTCTGGACGGGCGGAGGACTGAAGCCAGAGACACTCTTCAGGCTTCTCCACACCTCCCTGACATTCCGCTGCTGCCGCTGCTGTTCCATCTTCCTCCTGAAGTTGGCCTTAGCCTGTCTGATCTTCTTCCTCAGCTTCCTCTGTACAGTCCTCAGCTCCTCTTTGTTCCCGGACCTGAAAGCTCTCTTCTTCTCCTTCAGCAGAGCTTTGATGTCCGAGTTAATCCACGGCTTGTTGTTTGGAAAACACCGCACCGTCCGAGAGGGTACAGTGTTTTCAAAACAGAAGTTAATGTAGTCCGTAATACAGTCCGTGATAGCACTGATGTCCTCCCCATGAGGCTGGCAGAGCTTTGTCCACACAGTATTGCCCCAAATCTCAATACAATAGATTATGTAGGGCATTACCATACGTGACACCCACAGATAACCATTTTATATTTTGGACATTTTATTCACAAAATAAATCTAAAACAAATGAATAAAAGAACCAAATCCACTAATATTCAAAACTGTTGCCCTGATTCTCGGCTGCCCCGTATGATGTGTCCTTATAACCTTCATCAGAGCTGCTCTGCTGGACCATGCACATGAGACTTTCTTATAACACAGGACCAGAGAAAAGACAAAGACACTGGATTTATATGAATGTGTGTGAATGTGAGAAGGCTGTGATTGGCTGACAGTCTTCAGGAGACAGGACTTTATTTATATAACACCGCACTACAGATGAAACCACACAGGGTTTTGCAGAGTGCAAAGGTCAAAGTCAACACTGACAGTTTGCACTAAAGAAATACATGTGTCATTCTGGTGCTTCTGTATTTATATTTGCTCACAGTAGGAGTGTGTCTGTGTGCTGTGGGGGAGGAACTCCTCCATCAAATGTGCACCATGCACAAGGAAATATATGTATCCTGTGCTGTATTCAATAAGTTTCTACAGTCACAACTGAACCTGTCTCCAGAGTCTTAACCTGCAGATAGAGACACGTCCAAGTTTGTCTCACTCTCAGTATATGGACAGACCAGGCCTCATGTGAAAACTCAGAACCTCCAGAATTCCCTCCCTGAGCTGCAGAGGCTGCACTAGCACTTTTAGGTCGTGACCGTTCAGAACAGAAAGAGGCATTTTAGGTTTAAACACACTGGATTTCAGCATTGAAACTGGCAACCCAAATGAGAGAGTCATGTGAGGCTCATTCTGCTTTCTAATTGGATAAGAGTCTTGAGATCACCAAGTTGTAATATAATCAACATGGCCATCATGTCCAATGTTTTTAACTGAAAAACAGACCTGGCTAGTGTATGGCCAGTTGACGGGTTTGCTGTCTGCAACATCAGTCAGGTTTCTCTTACTTCTTTTACCTTACCCGGAACCAGGAGCGTTAGCGACACATAACGTAGGCAGAGCTTTGTACGTGCATACTTTTAAAAGCTTCAATTTACACCAGAAGGAGCAGAGCTGCTCCTGTGACTCCAGCCTCTGTGGATTCTCACGTTTAAACACTAAACTTTTCACATTGCTTATGAATTCATTGTTGATTGGATGAATGATGTTTTAAATCACAATATAAAAGTTAACAACCAGCAACCAGAGAGACGGTGCTTTGCAGCAATAACAAGCCGTATCTGCGGTGCTGCATTAATTAAGCCACTTTTAACGAGCCTTTTCCTTCAGAAGTTGTTCTTGTAATGTTGCTGTCTGATGTCGTAAAGTGTTTTATATTTATCCTCCATGGCTGTAAACTTTCCGTAGATCATCACGAGTCATTCCCCGAGCTCCTGATGCGACGCACGGCGTTTACGCGACTGTAGTGGTTTTAGAGAACGTATTTTGAAAGGGCATCGAAAGTTTATTTTGACACTGCATTTCTGTCTTCCCCTGCTAAAAAGCCTAGAGACGCTGCGTTGATGCTGCAAAATTAGAACTCCAACCTAATTTGACCGGCGTGTAGCGTAATGACGGCTGTTGGACACGCGTATGACACTGCAGGTGTAAATTGTCCAACTGGTTAAAATGGAAAGCCAAACCTGCACGTATGCTGCTCGTGTGCTGTGCTGGTGCGCTGACGTGCTGTTACACTTTGGTGTAAATTGGGGGTTAGATAGAGTTTAGTGCTTTGACAGGGCTTTGATGGTTCATTTGTTTCCATGTCCATTATGTTTTTTGCACTTATCTGATTGGTTAATAAACCTGTCAGTCACATCCAGGTGAGGAAGTACTGGAAATGTGTGTAGTCTTGGCTGTGCAGTTCAGAAATACTACACATGCAGAAATATACAGGTGTTCTCTACTAAATATGAAGAGTCATTTTAACTCTAACTATTCTAATGCTAACACCTAATCACCTATACACTCCCCCTCAGCTCCACCCCCTCATCCTCACCCCCTTTCTCCTTTTTCTTCTCGTCTCCTCTTCACCCTCTTTCCTCTTCTTCCTCTCCCCCTTTCTCCTCTAATCTCTCCTCTCTCTCCTCTCATAACCTCTCCTCTACTCTCCTCCCCTTTATTCCTCTCTACCCTCTCCTCCTCTCCAACCCCCTCTCCACCCCCTCCTCCTTTCCTAATCTCTTCCACTCCTCCCCCTTCTCTCGTCTCCCCTCCTTCCCTGTTCTCCACTCAGCGCTGAGGTTGGGGCCCCCATACTCACAGGGCACATGCAGAGAGGGCCGGGGCTCCTACAGTAAACTGCACTTAGCCTGGTGTGGTGTGCCTAGAGAACACCCACAGCACCACAACACCACCCACAGTACCACAACACCACCCACAGCACCACAACACCACGCACAGCACCACAACACCACGCACAGCACCACAACACCACCCACAGCACCACAACACCACCCACAGCACCACAACACCACCCACAGCACCACAACACCACGCACAGCACCACAACACCACCCACAGCACCACAACACCACCCACAGCACCACAACACCACGCACAGCACCACAACACCACACACAGCACCACAACACCACCCACAGCACCACAACACCACCCACAGCACCACAACACCACACACAGCACCACAACATCACCCAGAGCACCACAACACCACCCACAGCACCACAACACCACACACAGCACCACAACACCACGCACAGCACCACAACACCACCCAAATTACTCTGTTATGTCTAAAACTAAGAAGCAGAGATGTTTTAAAGGTCCAAAGCTCCAGCACCTGCTTGTCTCCATGGAGATGTTATTTACCTGAAATATTCCACAGTATGGCTACACCACATTTTTCCCAAACCATTTTATTTTATTACTGTCCTCCTGTGAGCAGCAAAGTATGTGTGGAGTAGTAGTCCTGAATATTGACCTGCCTTTTTATTCGGACCCACGTTTTTAAAAAGTGGGGAAAAATGATGTCAGTTTCATTTGCAATATTAGAAGTGCTTCGTTGAACTCCAAATGAACCCTTTCAGCAGGAGTGAGGGACTTCCAGGTCCAACCAGCAACTTCACAGCTCATTTCTATCTTTACTTTTCTTCCTTATTCATCAAACCATGAAATGTAATATGCAAACACAGTGGAGGAAATAAGTATTTGATCCCTTGCTGATTTTGTAGGATTGCCTAATGGTAGGTTTATTTTAACATTGAGTTTTAACATTGAGAGACAGAATATCAAAAAACGTCATAGGCAGCATTTCTTTTCCTCCAACCATGGCAAGTTGAGTTAATGCCAAAGAGCTCAATTTTGGTCTCATCTGACCACAGCACCTTCTCCCAGTCACTCTAAATCATTCAGATGTTCATTGGTAAACTTCAGGTCTGCACATGTGCCTTCTTAAGCAGGGGGACCTTGTGAGCACTGCAGGATTTTAATCCATTGTGGCATAAAGTTTTACCAATGGTTTTCTTAGTGACTGTGGTCCCAGCTGCCTTGAGATCTTTGACTAGCTCCTCCCGTGTAGTTCTAGGCTGATTTCTTCTCATGATCACTGAAACCCCACGAGGTGAGATCTTGTGTGGAGCTTCAGACCGAGGTCGACTGATGGTCATTTTGAATTTCTTAAATTTTCGAGCAGTTGTCTCCTTAACACCAGCTTCTTACTTATGGTTTTGTAGCCCATTCCAGTCTTGTGCAGATCTACAATCTTGTCCCTGACGTCCTTTGACAGCTGTTTGGTCTTTCCCATGTTGGACAGTTTGGAGTCTGATTGATTGACTGATTCTGTGGACAGGTGTCTTTTATACAGGAAGGAAAGACCTGCGAAACCTCTCCTTCACACAGCGAGGGTGAATCAGTCTGTCACTGATGCTGCTCTCCAGAGCAGACAGGGCGTCCTGCAGGGGGTGACACTCATGGTCCAGCATAGAGATGACCTTAGCCAGGACCCTCTTGTCCCCCACCTGCTGCACTGAGTCCAGAGGACAGCCCAGGACGGAGCTGGACTTCTTGATGACCTTGTCCAGCTTCTTCCTCTCCCTCTCTGTGATGCTGCTGCTCCAGCAGACCACACCGTACAGGATGGCTGATGCCACCACAGAGTCATAGAAGGTCTTCAGGAGTGGCCCCCTCACTCCAAAAGACCTGAGTCTCCTCAGGAGATAGAGCCGACTCTGGCCCTTCCTGTACAGTGCATCTGTGTTGTGAGTCCAGTCCAGTTTGTTGTTCAGATGCACACCCAGGTACTTGTAAGAGTCCACTCTCTCAATGTCCCTTCCCTGGATGTTCACTGAGGTGACAGTAGAGTGGCGTCTGCGGAAGTCCACCACCATCTCCTTGGTCTTCCCTGCATTGATGATGAGGTGGTTCTGCTGACACCAGTCCACAAAGTCCTGCGCTAGTCCTCTGTACTCCACATCGTCATCATCCTTAATGAAGCCAATGATGGCAGAGTCATCAGAGAACTTCTGCAGGACGCAGCTGTCCGTGTTGTGTCTGAAGTCTGCAGTGTAAAGTGTGAAAAGAAAGGGCGCGAGGACCGTGCCCTGGGGCGCCCCCACACTGCAGGTCAGTAGGTCAGACACGCAGTTCTTGGCTCTCACAAACTGGGGCCGGTTTGTGAGGTAGTCCAGGATCCAGTCTGCCAGGTCACAGTCCACACCGGCAGTCTCCAGTTTGTCCCTCAGGAGCAGTGGCTGGATGGTGTTGAAAGCACTGGAGAAGTCAAAGAAGAGAATCCTCACAGTGCTGCCGGGGTTCTCCAGGTGAGACAGTGAGCGGTGCAGCAGGTAGATGACGGCGTCCTCCACTCCGATGCCAGGCCGGTATGCAAACTGCAGCGGGTCCATCGCTGAGCTCACGGTGGAGCGGAGGTGGCCAAGGACCAGTCTCTCCAGTGTCTTCATCAGGTGCGATGTTAGAGCCACCGGCCTGAAGCTGCTGGGGTCTTTAGCGTGCGGTGTCTTAGGCACTGGTACCACGCAGGAGGTCTTCCAGAGTTGTGGTACCACCCTCAGCTTAAGGCTCATGTTGAAGACATGCTCCATAACTCCGCACAGTTCGTCTGCACAGGACTTAAGGAGCCTGGAGCTGATGCCGTCTGGTCCTGCTGCCTTCCTGGGTCTGATCTTCTTGAGCTCCAGTCTCGCCTGGGCTGTAGAAAATGACAGTGGCAGGCTGGGGGGATGGGTGAGTCCATGTGTAGTGGTGGGCTGAAGAGCAGAGGCAGAGGTGTGAAGAGGTGCAGGAGTTCCCCATTGTCCAGCTGGGGAGGTGAGAGCTGGCAGCTGGGTGGGGGGAGTGGTGGGTGATTGATCAAATCTCAGGAAGTGAGAATTGAGCTCGTTTACCCACCGCAGATCCCCCTCCGTCTGGGCAGGAGGCGCTTTGAAGCCTGAGATCGTCTTGAGGCTTCTCCACACCCCCTGGATGTTGTTCTGCTGCAGCTGCTGCTCCATCCTTCTCTTTTGGCTGGCTTGGCTCGTCCTGATTTTCCTCCTCAGCCTCTTCTGTGCAGCCTTCAGCTCCTCCTTGGTCCCTGACCTAAAAGCTCTCTTCTTCTCCTTCAGCAGAGCTTTTATGTCAGGGTTAATCCACGGCTTGTTGTTTGAAAAACACCGCACCGTCTGGGAGGGGACGATGTTTTCAAAACAAAAGTTGATGTAGTCCGTGATGCACTCTGTCACTGCATTGATGTCCTCCCCATGTGGGTCACAGAGCTCTGTCCACACTGTGGTGTCAAAACAGTCTCTCAGAGCCTCCTCACTCTCAGCAGTCCACTTCTTCACCACACGGGGCACCACAGGCTGTCTGTGCACAATAGGCTGGTACACAGGCCGCAGATGGACAATGTTATGGTCAGCTCTACCCAGGGGAGGCAGTGGGGATGAAGAATAAGCCTCCTTGGCGTTGGCAAAAAATAAATCCAGTGTTTTATTGTCTCTTGTGGGGCAGGTGACATACTGGGTGTATGTAGGCAGAACAGGTGCAGGAGATGCATGGTTGAAGTCTCCAGAAATCAGGAAGAGAGCCTGCGGATGCTTTGTTTGTAGTGTGCTAGTACAGGAGTGCAGTGTGTCACATGCTGTCTCAGCATTAGCAGTTATTTTAAGTTATTTTCTGGATTTTCCTTTTGATATTCTGTGTACCAACGTTAAAATAAATCTACCATTAAAATTATAGACTGTTCATTTCTTTGTCAATGGGCAAACCTACAAAATCAGCAAAGGGTCAAACAGTTATTTCCTCCTCTGTAATGTGGTATAAATCTAGCAAAACATCCTGTGTATATCTCTAACTGCCACTCACTGCCAACACCTGGCCTAGCGTCTTATCTCAGCCTTTCTTTCTTTTACTTTCTTTCACACGGATAACCCCGTTAGTGTTAAATGACTCCAAACCCTTTATAATGCGACTATGTTTGTGTATAGACCGGATTTGTGTCTATATGTTTGTGTATAGACTAGATTTGTGTGTCTATATGTTTGTGTATAGACTGCATTTGGGTTGTCATTAAAGGTCCTATATTACTCAACATATTATACACATATTATAGCCATGTTATAATGTTGTTACCTAACATCCAGATGATTCTAGTGAAAGTGTATGGAGTTTAAAAACACAGTAGAGCACTTCCTGTATTACCAGTGTTTTCAGTTTGAGAGAAGAACTCAGTCTAAATCTGCAGGGTTTGTGTGTTAAACATGTGTGAATGAAACAAAACACAACTGCAGGGATGTTTGTGACAAGGAAACGACATTAGAGAAGATCAGAAAATACCATAATGTGACCTTTAAATAAAACAATCTTATAGCAATGCACAGCAACCCATGTCCAGCTCTTGAGCTAGTCTTGGCCATTTTCTTTTCTCCTGTGTGTCCTAATGCGGTGCTCAAACTGTCCTTGGCCCTTTGTAATACCTCTTCACAGTTTAATACATCTGATGAGCTCTCTTCATTAACAGCAGGTTTTGAACAATTTTAAAAAATGTTCTTCCGCTTAATAACATTCCTAAGATTTCATTACTTGAGTGGTATTTTAACATAGATTTTCTGCATGTAGGACACTGCCAGCTGTGTGGACTGCTCTCTAACCTGCTCTACAGCCCCTTCAGAACAGGTGTTTGATTAGGAGAGCAGAGCACACAGCCTGGTACTGTAGTGTTATTTTTATTACTCTTTATTTAACAGGAAAGTCCCATTGAGATTTGAATCTCATTTTCAGGGGAATCCTAGTACCCTGTGTGAGGCCCTGCGTGTGACCCAGTGTGAGGCCCTGTGTGTGACCCAGTGTGTGACCCAGCATGTGACCCAGTGTGTGACCCAGTGTGTGACCCAGTGTGAGGCCTAGTGTGTGACCTAGTGTGTGACCCTGTGTGTGACCCAGTGTGTGACCCAGTGTGTGACCCAGTGTGAGGCCTAGTGTGAGACCCTGTGTGTGACCCAGTTTGTGACCCAGTGTGAGGCCTACTGTGTGACCCCGTGTGAGGCCCAGTGTGTGACCCTGTGTGTGACCCTGTGTGAGGCTGTGTGTGAGGCCCTGTGTATGACCCTGTGTGAGGCCCTGTGTATGACCCTGTGTGAGGCCCTGTGTGTGACCCTGTGTGAGGCTGTGTGTGAGGCCCTGTGTATGACCCTGTGTGAGGTCCTGTGTGTGACCCTGTGTGAGGCTGTGTGTGAGGCCCTGTGTATGACCCTGTGTGAGGCTCTGTGTCAGGCTGTATGTGAGGCCCTGTGTATGACCCTGTGTGAGGCTCTGTGTCAGGCTCTATGTGAGGCCCTATGTAAGGCCCTGTGAGACCCTGTGTGAGGCCCTGTGTGAGGCCCTGTGTGAGGCTCTGTGTGACCCTGTGTGAGACCCAGTGTGAGGCCTAGTGTGTGACCCAGTGTGTGACCCTGTGTGAGGCCCTGTGTGTAACCCTGTGTGAGGCTGTGTGTGAGGCCCTGTGTATGACCCTGTGTGAGGCCCTGTGTGTGACCCTGTGTGAGGCTGTGTGTGAGGTCCTGTGTATGACCCTGTGTGAGGTCTTGTGTGTGACCCTGTGTGAGGCTGTGTGTGACCCTGTGTGAGGCTGTGTGTGAGGCCCTGTGTGTGACCCTATGTGAGGCCCTATGTAAGGCCCTGTGTGAGGTCCTGTGTGTGACCCTGTGTGAGGCTGTGTGTGACCCTGTGTGAGGCTGTGTGTGAGGTCCTGTGTATGACCCTGTGTGAGGCTGTGTGTGACCCTGTGTGAGGCTGTGTGTGAGGCCCTGTGTATGACCCTGTGTGAGGCTCTGTGTCAGGCCCTATGTGAGGCCCTATGTAAAGCCCTGTGAGACCCTGTGTGAGGCTCTGTGTGACCCTGTGTGAGACCCAGTGTGAGGCCCAGTGTGTGACCCTGTGTGTGACCCAGTTTGTGGCCCAGTGTGAGACCCTGTGTGTGACCCAGGGTGTGACCCTGTGTGTGACCCAGTGTGTGACCCTGTATGAGGCTCTGTGTGAGGCCCTGTGTGAGGCCCTGTGTGAGGCCCTGTGTGTGACCCTGTGTGAGGCCCTGTATGAGGCCCTGTGTGAGGCCCTGTGTGAGGCCCTGTGTGACTCTGTGTGAGGCCCTGTGTGTGACCCTGTGTGAGGCCCTGTATGAGGCCCTGTGTAAAGCCCTGTGTGACTCTGTGTGAGGCCCTGTGTGAGGCCCTGTGTGACTCTGTGTGAGGCCCTGTGTGAGG
Organism: Taenioides sp. WSHXM2023; assembly: GCA_029959045.1. Lineage (NCBI taxonomy): Eukaryota > Metazoa > Chordata > Actinopteri > Gobiiformes > Gobiidae > Taenioides > Taenioides sp. WSHXM2023. Next base: position 34,873,597 of record CM057090.1, read on the forward strand.
CCCTGTGTGTGACCCTGTGTGAGGCCTTGTGTGAGGCCCTGTGTGAGGCCCTGTGTAAGGCCCTGTGTGAGGCCCTGTGTGTGACCCTGTGTGAGGTCCTGTGTGAGGCTACACTTGTGAGGAACCTGGCCTAGCTCCTCAGGATGGTCTTCTGTTGTTCCACACTTCACTCTCGAAGCCCTTTACATCTACAACGGCTAATACCACTAATGATGTCCCCCAGGAACACTGAACACAAGAACAGAGGGAGAGAGAGAAGAACAGAGGGAGAGGGACAAGAAGAGAACAGAGGGAGAGGGAGAAGAACAGAGGGAGAGGGAGGAGAAAGAAGAACAGAGGGAGAGAAAGAAGAACAGAGGGAGAGAGAGGGGGAAGAGAAAGAGAGAGAGAGAGGACTGTGATAGGAGGAGAGAAAAAAAAGAACAGAAGGAGAGATAGGAGGAGGAGCAGAGAAGAGAAGCAGAGAGGAGAGAGAAGAGAAGAAGGAGGAGTGTCATGGTACATGTCTGAGTGTGTGATGTTGGAGATGAGCAGAGCGTTGGAGGAGAGAGAGGCTCAAGGCTTTTGTAGGTCAATGACATAATCCTACAGAAGAGATAGAAGTCCAGAGCATCACACACACACACACACACACACACACCTGCGCACGCACACATACACACACACACACACACACACACACACATACACACACACACACACACCTGCGCACGCACACACACACACACATGCGCACGCACACACACATCTCACACACCTGAACCTGAGAACTCTTTTTACCTGAACAATTCAGATAAGAATAAAATATAACATTTTGGATGATTTATATATTTCAGCACCTTGGACAGCGACTGTCTCAACTGGCTCTATTCAAATATCCAAATCGAGTGTTAAAATGGACTTAAATCTGCTGTGACAAGTGGACAGTGGCCAAAAAATACCCAAGTCAGGTCTGTGGAGAGACAAGGCCCCCACAGCACGACACGGGAGTTTAAAGTGTGCAAAAATTAAAACCATAATAAAGTAAATGCCACTCCATTAGAGCCGTTCCATGCCACTTGCAGCTTATTTGTTGTTGTTTTTGTTTTGTTTTGTGCCCCCGTGCATGTCACTACAGTAATCATGCTGTAAATTGTGATCTTGAACTGACACCTGTATTGACCCACCTGTTTTGACTTTCAATCAATGCATCAAAACTACCCAAAATCTGGAAAGCTGCATATGTGATACCCACTTATAAACGTATGGGAGACCAATCAAGTCCGTCTGGCTACAGGCTGATATCACTCACCTCCTTTATCGGAAAAGTCCTGGAGAGCATAGTAAATGACAGGCTGATGACTTTTTTGCTGGAATCTTCATTAATATCTGAGCATCAGTTTGGGTTTCTGCCTAAGCGCTCAACATTGGATCAGCTGGTATTGGATTATCACATTTGGTTAAAAGCAGCAGAGAACAAGGACACTTGCTTAGCAGCATTTTTGGACTTGAGCAATGCATTTACATCAGTATCAAACAAGACCATCCTGCACAAACGTCCGTCCTTTGGTGTCCAAGGAAAATCTCATGCAACAAACAAGAATTGGATCCACATTTTCTTCCCCATTACCAGTGCAATATGGTGTTCCTCAGGGCAGTGTCATCGCTCCAACCCAACCAGCCGCATATGCAGATGACATAATAATAACAGTTTCCAGTGCACATCCTGCCCTGGCAATCACATGTTTGAATTATGCACTAGATACAACAAGCAACTGGGCTAGCACCTGAGGCATGAAGTTTAATGCCTCTAAGACTGTATTTTGCCAAACCGTCCGTCAGTCATCAAGTCAACAATCGGGTCATTTTTGAGGGTCATAATATTCCCTTCCCTTCAAGTGAGGCAAAACACCTAGGTTTGATATTTATTATTTATTTATTATTATTTTTTTAATTCAAGTGTCATGTTGAGGAAATGTGTAAAGTGGCTCGTAAGGAGTTCTTTGTGCTGAGATGACTTAAAACAAAGCTTCCACCAAGAAGTAATGAACTTCTGTTACACATTTACAAGGCCTATATTAGATCTCGGCTAGAACACTGCTCAGTGTTAATATGTGGTGCAGGAAAGATTCTAATTAACTGTATCGAAAGTCTGCAGCGGCGATGCATGTGCATCATTCTCCACCTGCCGTATTGCGCCCACATAACACCAGGGCACTACAGAGCACTCAGGCTGACCACACTGCAATCCAGATGTAATTTTGCACTGGCATGTTTTGCATTTAAACTGTGCCACGGGCTTTCACCAGCAGCTCTGGGACGATACCAGCCCACACAGAAAGTTCTGCCTTATAATGTACGGCGAGCCATCTATGTGTTTCCTGATGGGACCCTGCCCAGTGCTGCCATCATGCAGAGGTCATGTCTCACTCTGGACACTAGGATGCTCAATGTGTTGAATCCTCCGGACTGTGTTTCGTACTCTGGAACAATGGGCGAATTCAAGGAGCTCCTTAGAGCACAGCTCAGGGATGAGCCCCCTGCAAACTTCCCTTTTGGATGAGAGGTGGGTGGAGGGGGTTAGAACAATTTTCCAACGGTCATATGACCATGGAATTTTAATTTTGTATTTGAATAATTGTTTGAATGTACCATGTTTATTTTTTTTTATCGGTTGTCGCACATTCACTCTCACAAACACACTCTTACTCATACACTTCTGTACATGGACTGTGCTGTTCTGTGCTGTACTGTGCTGTACTGTGCTGTACTGTACACAACAAGCTCTTACCAATGAGCCAATGAGGCCAGATCAGATGAGACTGAGCACTGACGGGACAATATGGCTGGAATATCTCGTCTTTTTCCTGCAGTCTGTTTCCCTGTCATCCTCCTATTTCCGGACTGGCCCCGGTTCAAAGGGACACTGTGACCGTGCATGTGAATGTGCATGTGAGTGTGCATATGTTTATGTGTGTGTGTGTGTGTGTGTGTGCGTGTGTGTGTACAGTCTAAAGGCTCCAGCGTCAGATCAAAGTGCCTGAGAACAGTGTGTGATCCCAACAGGAAGTCCCCGCTCTTCTACATCCTCCTTTTCATGTGTGTGTGCATGTTGGCGTAGACATGTGAGGACAGAGGTGCGCACACGTATGTCGCTCATCTGGGGACCTTCAGCTGGCCTCTTATAAGTTTACCATTCTGACCACGGGCTTTATACTGGACGTTAAAGAGGACGTATTACAGTGCTAACACATGACATATTTAGATCACCATATTAGCTTTTATTGAAAATGCTCTCTATCCCTCTCCCCCTTCAGAGCGCTATCACAACACAGTCAGCATAGATCTCACTAATGAAACTACTGCTATTACTTGTTTTGTAAAATGTTTTTGTATATTTCTGAAAAATGACTGATGTAGGCTTGTGGGCGGAGCCTTGTACAGTCTCATACTGCTGTCCATAAGGAGGGTTTGAATAGGGCCCGGGAGAGATCATTAAATTACTCAAATATGCATGAATGACATCTAAACCCTCTTCAGGCTTGTTTTTGATGAAGAAACAACATTATAACATGGTAGAAAGCTCCAAAAAGTCAAATTTGCACAATAGCCTCTCTTTAAACACAAGTCTGGGCAAATGTCTTCTTCCAAAGACTGAACTCTGCTCTAGACGACATGTTTGTACCACATGTCAAACAGCTAACCCACCTGCTCTCAGCACTACATAGGCTGAAGTCCATGTGGAATGACAGCATCTTCTATCTTGATCAAAAATTCATTAATTGCACAGTCCTATAGCATTAATTGAGCTACTGCAGCCCTTTCTCCTCTGAGCAATGAGCAACAGAAAAAGCCGGACTTTGATGATGTCCACCACTTACTTCTATTGTCCCCAGACTGAAACAGCTGTGGATGACTTAGAGCTGAAGCTCAGGCTTTGTGAACCCCAAAAGCCTAATCTGAACTACTGCTTCAGTTGTGATTTATGAGCAAAACAGGTCTAAGGACTAAATTGTTCCTGATAACAAAAATAGATTGCATTAATTAAAAAAGTATTCCTGCAAATGCATTTCTTCTGAAGATCTCAAAATGTTCTGTTCCACCAACTGATGTCAGAAAGTGGGACCTACTCTCTCCAGGAAGTACTCAGCAGTCACCTCCAGTCTCTCTCTAAAATGTTCAAATCAGGCTAGAAATCTAGGAGTAATAATGGACTCAGACTTGAACTTTAACAGCCACATCAAGTCGATAACATCTGCAGCATTTTAACATCTAAAAAACATAGCAAAATCAAAGCAGACTTGGAGAGCTTTGTCTCCAGTAGGTTAGACTACTGTAACGGACTGCTCACTGTAAGATACCTGACTTGAACCAGGATGTACGAGCACAATGTGTCCTGTGCTCAGGCCTCTGCACCACCCCCTGTGGCTCTTTAAGGCAGCTCTGCTTGTGTACAAGTCTGTCCAGGGCCCAGCAGCAAAGTACATCTCTGACATGTTAGTGCCATATGAACCATCTGCACTCTGAGGACCTCAGGGACCGGCCTCCTGCTGGTGCCCAGAGTCAGGACTAAACACGGAGGAGCCCAGGGACCAGTCTCCTGCTTTAGTCCTGGTTTAGTCCCAGCCTCCTGCTGGTGCCCAGGACTAAACATGGTGAGTCAGAGTTTCAGTTTTCTGCAGCTAAAACCTGGAACAGTCTTCCTGAACATGTGAGACAGGACTCTACTTTGACTCTGTTTAAATCCAGGCTCAAAACACTCCTGTTTGGCTGTGCATTTGACTGAAAGGTTTTTATTCAGCAATCTTCTCTTTTAATGTTAATGTTTGATGATTCTTTATGTTCTGATCTGTTTATATTGTAATTTTAATATCTTTCTTATCCTGTAAAGCCTTTCAAATTACTTTACCTTGCCTCATGTGCTCAAACTGCCTTCATGATTGGTAACAACTAACAGCTAATGTATTAGCCACTTTTAGAGTTTATGTGCCCTCTGCTGGTGTTATTGTCTGAATGTTTAGTTATTTAAAAGAAGAAGAAAAAAAAAAAAAAACAATACTGCATTATATACATATGTCATTAAATTGATGGGAAATGCTGTGTTTCTGTTAAACATGTGTGTACATCTCACTCCACATTTTGAACTGAACTGACCCAAAGGAGAAACAAAAGAAATGTGCTGTTATTTCAGTTGTAACTTATAAGGGAAAATTAATATATTCCTGTGTCTGATGCAAAAGTGGCAAAATCACAATGGAATATGAAAACTCAAATGAAGTCCTTCAAACTGTGCACTCAAACAAAAAAGTGAATTTTGACCCAGTTTTTATTGTTCTGATTTAACCTTGAATGGTCCGATCCCTCTTATCTGCTCAGAAGGGCCTCTCCTCACCAGCAGGGGGTGGGTCCACACTCTCATAGTGACTGTTGTGTGCTGTGCTCAAAGTCAACAGGCCATAGACAAGAAGGAGCAGCATCAGGACCTCAGAGAGGGTCCTTTGGTGTTGTGGGAGAGCTCTCAGCTAAAACACAAACAGAAGAGGACACTGATATCGTCAGTGAAATCTGTGTACTCCAACTAAAGTACTGCTGGTGTATGTACGACCTCACATACAGGGCTGTGTGTTTACAGTAGTGTTTTTGAAGGGGGCGTGTCTCCTCCTAAAACATGTTAAAGAGATAAACAACACATGTGAACAATGAGCGCACAACACGTGTGAACAATGAGCGAACAACACGTGTGAACAGTGGGCGTCATTCATGAATTGTTCTTACAAACAAATTTGTACTTAAGGTCTTCTTACGAACATTTTTGGCATTCACAAAATTTTTTCTTAACTGAAAATGTTCTTCAGGAGCACTCGCAAGAACAAAAAATCTGCTGTGTTAGAATATTATTACTCTGATAATTCAACAAAAAAATCGAATTCCTCCATGATTGTAAGTTATATATTTTCTTCATTTATTTCAGAGGCGTTTTCCAGGGCATGTACAGTAGTCTATTGGGTCTAACCGACTTTCTACAGGCTGCAGTGAGCCTCAGTCTGTCCCAGCCCCAGTGCTCTCCATATGGGCCTCTGTCACAGCCGTGAGCCTGGTCACCGTGCTGGACTCAACACTTCCATCACCCCCCTGACCCCCCATGACCAGAGTGCACTCTTGCATCTTGACCCCGGTCCCCCTCCCTCACTATTTACAGCGGGTCCGCGATCACGGAAAGCGGGATAAATACCACAAACACGCCCACTTATTTCATGACTTAGTTCATGACTTAAATCTTCCCTCCCTGAGTGTGATCATGTGAGTTTGGACATTTAAAATCGCCGCTGAAGCTGTAAAACAACCATAGTCTGTAGACGCTCCACCTGACCTCCTCATCACTCTCTCCCTCGTGCTTTCACACGTCATGATGCCAAACCCATATTGGCCATATTTGGAAGTTCAGAGGGCATTTTTAACCAAATACATTAATTAATTGTCTATGTAAATTAGATGTAAATGAGCACTAAGGTGGTTGTAGCTGGGTGTTTGTGAAGTAGGTGTAACTCACAGAAGAAGGAATTTGCGAGCTCAAGAACGCTTTGTGAATGTGGGGCAGAGTTCTCGCGGCATGTTCTTAAAGTGGAAGTTGCGGACATTTTTTAAGAAAAGACGCATGAACGAGACCCATTGAGCTCACAACAGGTGTGAACCATGGATCTATAATAAAAACTGGATAAGGCATTCCCCGTCTGTCTCGGCTCTAGACTGACTAGTGGCCGCTCCAGGTACTGCAACTTCCGGGAGCTTGGGCCCAGAAAGAAATTCTCCCATAGAGCGCAATGCATTCTGGGAATTCAAAACTCTGACAGAGCATCGACAACTTTCACAAAGGTCGGATTTTGTAGGGATTCTTTAATATTTTCACAACATAAACTTTTTTAAAAAGTTAGTTTTGTAAGACTTAGCCTAGCACCACTCTGAGCCCGCGCTAGCTCCGCTGTAGCAGCTCTCGCTGTAGCAGCTCTTGCTGTAGCAGCTCTCGCTCTGATTGGTCCAAACGCTCCACGGCGTGCACATTACAGACGTCACATGGATGGGAGGCACTCGCCCATATTGAGGAAGTAAATACAGAAGAGAAAATTTTTTGGGGGCCCCTGCGCCAATGAGCACAGGCCATTGAAAACAATACGACATCATCTTGGATTCACCTTCCAAATTTTATTATAGTTCTATGGTGTGAACAATGAGCGCACAACACGTGTGACCGGTGAGACAGGGTTTAGTGCAATGGAAGCTCAGAGCGGCCAGTGTGAACAGTGAACAGCCTCCAACATACTCCCGGTCCACACGCGGTGTATTCTGGGCCTAACTGGACCCATATCACTTTTAATTTAAACAGAGGATTCTGCGCCAATTCAGCTGCTGCATGTCAAATACAAAATACCAAGTAAAACTCTCCATTTTCATCATGTAAAGTCCATATTACATATTAGCTACAAAGGACTGAAATTAAGTGAAGGCTCAAATTTGTAAGTCAAATGGTTTTTTCATATTCAAGTGTGGCCTTTAGTTACCTTAGCCTCCTCTGCATCCTGTGCCTCCTCTGTTCCTCCTGTGTCCTGTGCCTCCTCTGCGTCCTGTGTCTCCTTTGTCCCTTCTCTGTGTCCTGTTCCTCCTCTGTTACTCCTCTGTGTCCTGTTCCTCCCCTGTGTCTCCTCTGTGTCCTGTTCCTCCCCTGCATCCTGTGCTTCCTTTGTCCCTCCTCTGTGTCCTGTTCCTCCCCTGTATCCTGTGCTTCCTTTGTCCCTTCTCTGTGTCCTGTTCCTCCTCTGTGTCCTGTTACTCCTCTGTTACTCCTCTGTGTCCTGTTCCTCCACTGTGTCTTCTCTGTGTCCTGTTCCTTCTCTTTTCCTCCTCTTTCCTCCTCTGTGTGTTGTTCCTCCTCTGTTCCTCCTCTGTTCCTCCTCTGTTCCTCCTCTGTTCCTCCTCTGTGTCCTCATATCCACAGAGCTGTGCCTCACCTGGACCTGTGTCCAGGAGCTGGAGTGTGGAGTGAATGAATAATGCACTTAAGTTTGACTTGTAAAAGATGTATATCTTTAAATATGTGGACATCTTCTTACATTTGTCCTGCGTCTGTGTTGGAGAGTGGAACAGTTTGGAGCTGTGATGTCATACTCTCCATAGGTTCTGAAAATGTCATGATATCACGTGAAGTCAACCTGAGTGAAGCGTTGCTGGGGGCGATGCCGTGTGTGCATGTGTCAAGGACATCTGCTGCTGTTTGTCAGTACAGCCCGGAGCCATGGTCCTGTCCAATCAGCTGTCTCCGCTGGCACCTGCCGAGGCCCTACACGTCAGGCAGGGCACATACCACACTTTTATCATCTGTTCATTTCTGGCACTACCTTTTTTCATCATCAGCTGGGAGATTTTTACGCCAGATGCCCTTCCTGTCTCGATCTGTGACATATCATGGTTAACCTGCGTTCCAACGTACCTCCATTCTCCTAGTTTGTGGTGAAACGGAAAAACAAATGACGCCGCTGTATAATTTTGCAGATTACTGACATAAATATACATGTACAAAAGTGTGTTTTCATATAGAAATAAGGCAAGATAAAATTGTACCCAGAATCTAGTTTTAATGTTTTTGTTATGCCAGTTATAATTATTACATTTATTTGTGTTAAAGCCATAGAAGTCACAGCTTTTTTTTACCCCATAAAAAATAAGATAAAATAAATAATAACACAGACAAGAAAGCAGCAGTGGACCTCAGTCTGCTGTACATCTCCATCTCAAAGCCACTGGCCACTCCTTTGAGGATAGTGAGGTACAGATCTTAGCCAGAGAAAAGAATTGAATTGAAAGATAATCCACCTTTGAACTGAAATAGAGGGCTCAGACATCATCTCTCTCCTATTTATAACTCCATCCTCAGACCTAAATCAAAACAAAGAAAACAACAGTGATAGCCTGTTCAAGCTCAGAGGTGTGACAGCACCCATCAGGGGCCTGAATGATTCTGCTGATGTGACTCAGGTGCAGGTCAATAGACCTAGACAACAAACAGAAACTGTAAACAAACAGATGTTAGTTTCAGAGCAGTTTCAGTGTAGTTAGCTCCTCCTTTCAGGCAGGTATAAGGCAGTGTCCAACTTCTGATGATGAGTTCTGAAGAAGCAGCTTGGATGAGCTACAAAACATATTTGATAAAAAAAAAAAAAAAAAAAAAAAGTAAGTAAAAGTAAAAAGTAAAAGTAAGTAAAAATAACATTTAGTGTGAAAAGAGTGGAGTTTACAGGCGGACATGTTTTCTCTGAATGGAAAATCAATGCTGAAGGAAATCAGCATTGATTTGTTGTTAATGGGACAAAACACAATGTAGAGAGAAGCTATTCAAATAACGTTAAAACAATAGCTGTCAATATGAGCGCTGAGCTCTCTGCCGTAGGTGTATGGACTATAAAGGTGCACTGTCTTTTTCCTTGTGGTGGTGGTGGTGGTGGTGTGTGTGGGGAGGGAGGATGCTTTAGTCCATTTGTGGTGTATCTTGTCACATACTTGTCATATACTGTGTTGTTTTTTTGTTTTGTTTTGTTTTTGTTTTTCAGCCAATACATTAACATTTCTATGGAGACAAACAAACAGGTGATAGGACTTTAAAAACACAGATGAGCACTTTCTTCATTAGCACCTAACAACATCACAAGGTGGAACTGAGCATTTAGAGCTCTTCACAGTGAGACCAAATACACTGGATTGTGGCGCCCTCTGAGGGTCATCGTGAGAATTTTTAAAATCTGCATGATCTTGTAATACTTTTACAAAGGAAGGCAAAACGTTTGTGATATAACTCAAATGTTACTGCAAGATCTCTTAAAAATACTTCTACTCCTGGAGTACTGTGATACCTACAGTGAAGACTGAATGGGGACATTACATGTACTTATTTTGTATTCATTGTATTAATATAAAGACATAGTAGTAAGATAGTAAGAAAGATGACACTGAGTGAGACATGTTAAGAGACATAATGCCCCAGTGTGCTATAGTCTGTGTAAACCTTGTGCTTATGCTGTGGTCCATTCATTGAAGTCTCTATAGATCCAACTGTGGCACCGCATGGTGCCCACATCAAATGCTCATATTATTCCCCTCTTTGAGGAGCTGACAGAGAGCACCAAGCTGACAGAGCCAAGTCCAACTCTCAACTCAGTCATCTATCCACGTTTTCCTCGTGGAGTGTACAGATTTCTAAACTATCAGTAGCGCTATCGGATATGAAATAAACTCAGCCGATCTATACATTTGTGTTTCTTTCATTACAATATTCACAAATTGTAACTTCTCATATGTCTCCATGGAGACATGTAAGTGAAACCACCAGGCAAAGTTATAGTTTTGCTCTGTGGAGAGGCGCATTCATTCGGACGCGTACAGTAAGAATGCATGTTCTTATTTTGATTCTAAGAATACACTCTAATACCAGGATGATAATAAAAATAAACAACATTCTTCATTTAGACAATAAAACATGATTTTCCACATTAAATGGTAGTACTTTCTTTTCTATTCCCATGTGTCCTTATATGTGTGTAATCCCTCAGTGGTCCTGTAGGTTCCATAGTGGTCCATGGGTGTATACTAGTCTATGTGCTCTTATACTTGTTCTGATACAGCTCAACATCATTCTAAAGACATTCAGGAAAGGCTAATTTCTGTCCTGTCAATGGGACTTTTCAATATCAACACCTGCTCTAATGAGTATCTAGTTTCAATACTAGTTTTAGTATTGATTAGTTTTTGAATTTCAATACTTTTGACATTCCTAAGATTCATTTAAAGCCATCCTATCAAATGTTCCTGACAAAGCTATTACATCTCCATGGATATACAGAGACGAAACCTCCCACCAAAAAAGTTATACATCCATTTCCATCCATTTTCTCCCGCTTAATCCGGCTGGGTCGCGGGGGCAGCACGCTGCCCATTACTCTGTGCACCAGACCCAGACCCCTATGAACCCCTCTGCAGGTGGTGAGCCCACAGGAGGGAGGAGTTCCTTGACGGTCCTTGTTGGTATACTGTTCATAGGGGTGTTGCATGTTTTTGGTTGATGGGGGAAACCGGAGTACCCGGAGGAAACCTATCCAGACACAGGGAGGAAACATGCAAACTCCACACAGAAAGGCCCGGGCGACCCGGGGATTGAACCCGTAACCTTCTTGCTGTGAGGCATGAGTGCCACTGTGCCACTGTGCCGCTATTAAAAAAAAAAAAAGTTATACATTGCACCTTTAAACCACACAAGGTTAACTCGAAACACCTCATCTGAAAAATCAATCGGCTCTTCCCACGTGCCTTTGAGCAAACTCCACTCCGCGGCCTGTTTTGTCCTACTTCTGCTGGTCCAATGAATCTGCCACTTCAGCACTTCTATTCTGGGCTGCTCTTAATTACCGGGGCTTATCTGGCAACACACATTGTTCCCCCCCCACCACACACACACACACACACACACACACGCACATACACACACACACAGACACACACCACGCTCCCCTCAGCCCCCCCAAACGCGCATATATATGTGTGTGGACATTACAGAATCCATACGCCATGATCCATATCTGTGTTTCACGATGTGCTCGTATTGTTTCTGTGTCTGGATGAGGCATTGTTAGCGGATGACACTTGAAAACACTATTGATTCAAGTGTGTGATTAAAGTCTGCATATTGACCACACTGTACTATGCTTACTGAGGTGCTGGTTAGCTGCCGGGGTGGGCTTAAAGGAGACATATTATGAGGAATCGATTTTTTTGAGCGTTTAAATAGCCAATATTGTTTGCGTGTCAAAAATAGGTGGAGTAGTTTCTTTTGTCATTTGGCTTTAGTATAGATTTAAAGGTCCTATATTACGCAAAACTGACTCCTGTAAGGTTTTAACTATGTTCTAATGCTGTTTCCTCCTCAAAAACAGACCTGGAGTTGTATTTGTTTCATTCACACATGTTTGAGTAATCCTGCATTCTCTAGGAACTTGAAAATTACTGCTTCATGACATCACAAGGTGGAACAGAGCATTTTGACCTTTGGAGATGTAGACAGACTAATAATAAAGAGTTACTCAAACATGTGTGAATGAAACAAAACACAATTCCAGGTCTGTTTTTTGAGGAGGTAACAACATTCTAACATGGTCAACAGAAATAACAATGCATCAGATTTATAAAGTGCTTTTTTGGACATTCAAAGCACTTTACAGAGCATTATTCATTCACTCCACACTGGTAAGATATTATTGTAGCCACAGCTGCCTTGGGGCAGACTGACAGAAGCGAGGCTGCCAGTCTGCGCCATCTGCTCCTCCCACCACCACACACACACACCACATTCACACTAGGTAATGTGGTTTAATTGCCTTTAAGACCAGTTGAAAAATTGCATGAATTCACATTTTGCACTATTGGATCTTAAGAAGGTTCAAAGTAGTTCTTGAAAATGCAAAAAGAAGAAATGGGAGAGAGACAAGAAAAAAATTGAGTAAGCAATTTATTGCAAACAAGCATTAAACTGAAATAGGCTGTTTATCGGCTGATCAAAAGATTCAGATCACATCTCAAAAAACAAAAACAAAAAAAAACCCTAAAATAGAAATAAGATTTTCAAGAAAAGGACTCAGTAATAAGTAGCTGCGCCATTCTTGTTAATCACCTCAAAAATTCGTTTTGGCATGCTTGACCCCCCTTCACTGTGATGTGTAGAAAACATCTCAGGTGGGATCTCCTTGTCATGCCAGTAACATTGGAAGCCATCAGGACCGTCAAGGTTAAATTTTTTCTCATCAGAGAATAAAACTTTATTTAATCTTTCAGTGTCCCATGTTTGGGGCTCTCGTGCAAACTCCAAACGGGAAATTTTGTCCCGCTGAAGGAGACAAGGTCTTTGAAGACTTTTTTTGTTCTTAAAACCCTTCTCTCACAGATGCCGTCTAATGGTTATGGGACTGCAGTTGGCACCAGTCACAAGCTTAATTTGGGCTGAGGATCGTCCTGTGTTTTGACGGACAGCCAGTTGGATCCTTTGGCTCAGGGCTGGTGACATTTTTTTGGGTCTACCATTTGACTTTTTTTCCCCCATAACCCTCAGGATCTTTTAAGAAGTTTAAAACGACCGTCTTACTATGTCCAACCTCAGCAGCAATGGCACTCTGCGAGAGGCCTTGCTGATGCAGCTCAACAATCTGACCATGTTCAAACAGAGAAGGCTTTTTTGTCTTTGCCATCAGGAGGTCGTGACAATAAATACCTGACAGAAAATGAAACTGAATCCACATTTTTTTCAAAGATTTTGGCTTTTAAAGGCTGTGGTCTTAAACTTTTGATGAGCTGATAAACAGCCTATTTCAGTTTAATGGTTGTTTACAATAAATTGCTTACTCAATTTTTTTTTTTCTTATCTCACTCCCATTTCTTCTTTTTGGATTCTGAAGCACTACTTAGAACCTTCTAAGATCCAACAGTGCAAAATGTGAATTCTTGCTATTTTTCAACTGGTCATAAAATATTAATCAGGAGTGTACCTGCTGGTGCACCGAGGAGTGAAGCAGTTTCAGTGAGGCTAAAAATATCTGTAACTTGAAAACAAGACCAAAATAATCCAAATGATTCTAGTGAAGGTGTATGGACTTAATGACATCACAAAGAGAAACAGAGTGTTTTCAGTTTGAGAAAAGAACTAAGAGTTTGTTAAAATGTGTGAGTGAAACATAACTCAACTCCATGTGTGTTTGTGATGAGGAAACAACAGTAGAACAGAGATCAGAAATAGTGCAGTAGAGGCCCTTATATGCATGTTAAACAGTTTGCAGTGGTCCAAAGTTCTTCCTCACTTACCTTATGCATTCAGAACATCCTAATTATTCACCATGAGTTTAGCGCTTTCTATAACTTTCAGAGGCTAGAACCGAGTTTTGCCATTACTGTAATGCTAATAACAACTATCATGCTATCTGCACACTTCCTGATTTTCAGACAATAACATGCTTTACTGCAAAAAAGCTTGGCCAAATTTTAAGATATAAACACTATCAGAAAATGATTTAAAAGTAGTGAAATTATCTGCCCATGCAGCAAATTAATTTTACTTGACAAGTTCTCTTAAAATAAACTACCTCTAAACTAAAATTAAGCAGTGTCTGGTCTAGTAAGTAGATCATAAATCTGAAAGCAAGATGAATAACCTGATATAAGTTTTAAAATCTTGGCCAGATCAGAGAAATTTGCAGTGTTCATAATCAGATGTAGAGCAGTGGGTGGGAAAACAAATGTTTCTGAGCACTCAAGCCTCAAATTATTTGAAATGACAATAAAATTTACTCATGTAAGCATGCATGAATCAGTATGCAACTAAGAGCAGGTTAATGATGAGAAAACTCCATCAGAGCATGATAAAAAGCTCACAGAAGTCCATTTGACATCATATGTTTTCTGTAAAATGTGTCTTCACAATGCTCCACAGAATAAGGGGTCGGTGGTACTGGAGCTCTGTTAGTATATTGTTTATCTGAGGGTTGGGGGTTCAAATCTCGCTCCCTACATTAAAAGTTAAAGTGGTCATATCTGCTGCCCCACGGGTTAGTGGTTCCGCCTCAGCTCCCATGGGTTGGTGCATAATATTGTTGTTGTGTCCTTAAATAAAACACGCATCACCCCCAAGGTCTGTGGACTTTGGTGTATGAATGTGTGTGATAGGGGTACAATCAAAAACATGCCTGAAGAGGTTTTAGATCTAATCCATGCATGTTTTTATTATTTTAGTGATCTCTCCTGGGCCCTGTTCAAACCCTCCTTATGTTTAGCTTTGAGATTCTGCACAAGGCTCTGCCCACAAGCCTACATCACCCATTCTCCCACATGACAGTTCTCCATAAATATACAAAAACATCATACAAAACTGTACACTACAACTTATTAGCGTGATGCACACTGATTGTGTTGTGACAGCGCTTTGAACAGGGGGTGACTTAGCGTGTAAACACGTATTAAATATGCTGTTTTTTTTGTTTTGTTTTTTTTCAAATATAGCATTTTCAAAACAATAAAAGGCAACATGATGATTTAAATAAATAAAATACCCACTCTTGCAAGTGCAAAGATTGATTTAAGTGTTTTATAATATAACACAAAAAAATTAAACCATGTCTGCCTGCTCATCTCTGTCGTGTTGTGTTGTGTTGTGTTGTGTTGTGTTGTGTTGTGTTGTGTTGTGCATTCTCAGAGCAGCAGATCTCAGTGTGGGAGACGGTGGCTGAGTTTGTGACAGTGCATGGCTCTGATGGTGGTGGCTCTCATTAATATTCATCTCTCCATCTCCCTGTGGACCGTATCAGGAACAGCAGGTGTCTGAACCCCACTGCTAACAGGCTACAGTCTGGAGACACATCCTCAACATATACACACCAAACTTTTCACTACAGATTATGTCATTATTGTTTATTTTTATTTTTTTCTGACCACTCCCTAAATTGACACATCAGTTTAGCTGCCCAGTCTGCTAATTACATCAAAGGCCCTGTTAAAGGCCCTGCATAAGCAGCTCTTGGGGTCAAATAAGTTAGGTGTATATTGTCTGCTAATTATAAAGTTTTTTTTATTGTCAGAGAATCAGGAAGTGTGTTTTAGCATGCTAGTGGTTGCTAGCATTACTGCAATGCAAAACTTCACTCTGGTCTGTGGAAAGTGCAGTTCCACCCTCTTTTCTCTGTCTGGAATATAATGATAAAGTCTTTCTAGCTGGCCGGGCTACTATAAAAGTGTTTACACTATGAGGATTAATTTCTATAATTGAACAACTACAGTGCTCTGGGTCAATCCAAAATGTCAATAAACCTCAAACCTGAATATTTAATCAAGTGGAAGTGAAGTTTTGGCTTTCTTAGGAGAAAATCTATGTGTGCACAACTATTGGGCAACTTCTAATGTGCAGAATTATTATGCATCTAAATGAAAAAATGAACATTTTCCGTTCACAGTAAACAACTCAAAATTTACAAATAAACATTTCTGACATTTTCCCCAAAAAATCTGTGGCCTATATAGCCACTCTTCTTCTCAATAATGGTCATAAGCCTTCCATTCACGGAGTCTGTCAGTTTCTTGAGCTGTTGTCTGTCAGCTTTTTATCAGCAGCAGCTACATCCTCCTTCACCGTAAATCTCCAGTTTAAGAAGGGCCCACAAGTTCTCAATAGGGTTTAGGTCAGGTCGGGTGAGGAAGGGGGCCATGTCATTATTTTTTTAATCTTTAAGGCCTTTACTGGTTAGCCACGATGCATGCGATGGAGCATTGTCCTGCATAAAAATCATGGTCCTCTTGAAAGATGCAGACTTTTTTCTGTACCACTGCTCGAAGAAAGCCCATACCAGTACCCCACCTCCACCTTGTTGACATCTGAGTCAAAGTGGAGCTCTGTGCCCATTACTGATCCAGCCACAGGCCCATGCATCTTGTCCGTCAAGAGTAACTCTCATCTCATCAGTCCATAAAACCTTTGAAAAATCTGTCTTCAGATATTTCTTGGCCCAAGTCTTGACGTTTCAGCTTATGCTTCTTGGTCAGTGGAAGTCGGGTTTCATTCTTCTTTACCTTGGACCTGTCTCTGAGCACTGAACACTTTGTACTTCTGGGCAGGTAGGTTGCAGTTCTGGAATATGACAGCGCTGGAGAATAATGGGTTCCTGTAGCTTCAAGTTTGATTCTTCTCAAATCTCTTGCAGTTAATTTGTCTCTTTTTTTCTCTTGTGACACTGTTAACTATTTGCAACAAAACGTTTGATGGTTCTTTGATCACGCACCAATATCTTGGTAATTTCAAGAGTGCGGCATCCCTCGAACAGACTTTGTACAATTTTTGACTTTTCAGAGTCAGTTAAATCTCTTTTTCGGTAAATTTTGGCTGAGGAAAAGAAGCTGCCTAATAATTCTGCACACCTTGATATAGGGTGTTGATCTCCCTAGGCCACACCCTCCCTCATTAGACAAATACACATCACTGGATATGTTTAAATCCAATAAGAATTCAAGTTTATACAGCTTGGAGTTGGAAAATATGCATACAAATCACGATATGGTAAAAATACCCATTTACCTCACAGTGCAGTACCTCAGGGATCCCCTCGCTCTGTGCATCTGTCACATGTGCCACATGTGACCTGGTCTACAGGATTATTTGATTTATTTATTTACCTGACCCCTAAAAACTCAACATGTTTTCAGTGGGAGGAAGCAGCCAGAGGAAACCTACACAGATATAGGGAGAACATGCAAACTATGAACATGCTAATGCTAAATAAGCCATTTCAGCCTCATTTCTGTCTAAAATTATTAAAAAAAAAAAAAAGTATTTTTGTTTTTTGTCATTATAAATGTAGTAATAGAAAGTACAAGCACATCCTAGAGTAAATGTAAAAAGTGTCCACTGCAAGTACAGAACCTAAAATGAATAGTACAGCACAGTACTTTTACTTTGTTACCTTCTAGCACTGTATTTGGAGCTTGAACCCCATTACAACCTTCCCCTGAGACCACCTCAACATATCAAAATTATATCATGGATTTTCTTTTTTTAAATTATCTTCTCTTTTCTTATTTCAGTTTTCAAAGCTGCTGTCAATTGCCACAGTACCATAGTTTCCATATGTGACCTAGTGCCAAGTGAAATGACTGAGGACTCACTACACTTCACTACACTACTAGTCACAACATTTGCCATTTATTAGTTCTCCAAATCTTTTACTACAGTTCTTCCATCCCTGTTCAAAAGGATGAAGATGGCTGAGCAGACTACAGTGAATTGGAGCTTGTTCCAAAAGTCAGTGTGTTCACTCATGATTGAGAGCACTGGGTGTGATCACGTAAAGGAGATGTATTATGTCAGTTCCACTGTGAGGCTTTTAACCTTGCTGTAATGGCTCCCCTCATCATTAGCTTACTCACACTCACAGCTGTACTGGAGTGATTTATGCCAATGGGTCTGTACAGGCCACATCCAACTCTGTAACTATTAGATGAATATTATGATGAACAGAACATATAAACATAGAGCTATGTGATATATATATATATATATATATATATACATACATACATATATTGAACACATAGCTCTATATATATATATATATATATCACTGTTAAAGGAGAAATATTGTGCAAAATCTGGAGCTATACTTGTTTCCTCTTCTCATTTCCCCTTTAGCAATCTTTATTTTCCTGTAGTCAAGACGTCATTGCTCTGACCTACCCCTGTTTTCACCAAAAAAATCTCAAAAACAATATAGTAAAATTCTAAAATTCTAAAGGTGCGTGTGTGCGTGCCTGTGTGTGCATGTGTGTGTTTGTGTGTATTTTCAGCCTACAGAGGGCTTAATTTTACAGACCTCCTGGAATTTAAAGTGAAATAATGATGTGGCAGGCTTCTGAAGAGTGCGGACACTATCTTTGCTTGCTCCTGCTGTTTCTTTCTTTTCTGTTTCCTTCTTTACTTTTCTGTTTCCTTCTTTACCTTTCTGTTTCCTTCTTTACTTTGCTGTTTCCTTCTTTACTTTGCTTTTTAATTTTTAATTTTCAAAATCAAATCATCTGATGAGCCAACAATATGTCAGGGGGAAGAAACCAAGGGAGCGCTGTCAGAACTATCAACAAGAAATTAATGAGCTACAAGCACGAATATTTGTTTAAGAAACTGAAAAATTACTTCATCAGACACTACCAGTGACTTCCACTGATGAGCAGCCCACAGTTACTTCAAGAGAACAGGGTGAAAAACCTTTCAACTTAAACCTGAGTGATACTTTGTCTTTTCCAGGACTTGAAGGAAGTGCTCCACTGTGTATTTAAACTTCATACTCCTTCACTAGAATCATTTGGATAATTTCAATCTTGTAATTCCCAATCTCTAATAAACAAAAGGTATAAGGTAGCAGTTAACATCAAATCTACCACTACATGACATCACAAGGTGGAGCAGAGCATTTTGAGCTTTGGAGATGTAGACAGCCTTAATTACTCAAATATGTGTGAAAGAAACAAAACACAGCTCCAGGTATATTTTTGAGGAGATAACAACATTATACCATGTTTTAAAGCTCACAAGAGTCAATTTTGTGTAATATAGGTCCTTTAAAAGTGCACTGTGTAACCTTTCTGGTGGGGAGATCCAGCGCTTGGTTGTCTCTTTGGAAATGTTTTGCTTCATGTGAAACTGGCTCACTCAAGTTCACCTGTGTGAAGCCCCGCCCACCTGGACTGCAGCCAATAGAGGAGCGGCTCTGAGTCACTCCAGAAAAAACGCACAAACAAGACTCTTCCTTCGGACGCACACTTTTCTCTGGGACACTTTGGACTCCTTGGATCTGCTCAGGTTTCACTAGTTTGATTCTATTCAACACTGCGTTTAATCCGAGGTTTAGACATTGTTTGATAATTATTGAGTTTATTTTATTTCCTGTTCATAATTGAAATAGTTTCTTTATTTCGAGCTAACTGTGTATTTTCCAAGTTAGATTACTATCACTTGTTATACCTAAGAATTTTATTTCTGGGACAATTTCAGTTTGTACACCATTTATCTCAATCTGTTAAATAGAATTTGATTTATAATTTCTAAGACAATTGCTTTGGTTTTGTTTAAATTTAAAGATAATTTATTATTTTACCATCCATTTTCTGATTTGCCTTAATTCCATATTTACTGTGTTAATTAGATTTTAGAATTAATTATTATAACATCATTAGCGTACAGATTAAATTGTTTCAATTCCATTTATTCCATGCCATCAAGAATAAGTGGCGTACTATTTAATACAGAATATGCATTATTGTTTTATTGTTTCTATGATTGTAACTTAGGTAATAGTCATCCATTTCAAAATGGAATCCTTTGTCATAGTTGAACCATCCTATTATACTGAAGGGATGTTTGAATGTTTGTAAATGGTCTCTTTATTTAATTGTAATTTGTGTACATGCTTCTACTGTTAAAATGAATAATAGACAAATTGCCCTTTGCAGAGAGGTTCTGATTGTAGTAGTTACTTGTGTAATAATTACAGAGATTATTGGTGGAACAGAGAAAATTATTGTCCAGATCAATTTCAGTCTCAGTATCATAATTATTGTACTTGGTGTATTCAAATGTGTTCAAGTCCAGGAGTTGGAGTTTCTGTATTCTCTCTAATAATTCAGTGTTTTTGTCCATGTGTTTGGACATAGTATGTAGTTCAGAAGTCATGGTGGAAGATGAAATAGGTCCTTTGTTATCTTGATTGATTTGTTTAGTCTCATGTGGTATTACACTCACTGACACTTGTTCCAGTTGTTTCTACTACAAATAAAACAGTTTCCAAAGTGCTGCACAGAGATCATAAAATGAAGACAACAAAAAGGTAAATTGCTAAAATTTGATCATACCAGTCCTAAAATAGAATCAGTAAAATCAAATAAAAGCACAACCATAAAATAATAAAATATCAGTAAAAATAAATAAAATAAGTAAAATAAATAAAAAACACAGAGGACCACACAAGTTACGCAGTGTTAAAAGCCAGAGAAAAAAAGTGGGTCTTAAAACAAGACTTAAAACACTCCACTGTGGGGGCTGTTCGGACATGGGGGGGCAAAGCTTGGGGCCGGCTTCAGAGAAGGCCATGCCCCCCCGGTTTTAAGTCTGGTCTTAGGCACCACGAGTTGGCGCTGGCCCTCAGACCTCAGAGCGAGCGGGGGTGTAAATTTGGATGAGGTCCGAGATGTATTGTGGTGCTGGTCCATTCAAAGCTTTAAAAACAAATAATAAAATCTTAAAATCAACTCTAAAACAAACTGGAAGCCAGTGCAACAACGCTAAAATTGGGGTGATGTGCTCATGTTTCTTGGTTCCAGTTAAAAGGTGCGCAGCAGAATTTTGGACCAACTGTAAGCGAGAAAGTGCATGGAGGCTAATGCCAGAGTTCAAAAGACTTAAAAGATAAAAAAGGTTTAATTTTAGATAAAAGCCACAAATGATAAAAGCCAGATTTAACAACAGCATTCACTTGTTTGTCAAATTTTAAATCACTGTCAATAGTGACACCAAGGTTGGTGACAGACTGTTTCACATGCTGTTTCAGTGAGCCCAAGTCAGTGAGGGGGTCGGTATTGCCAAACACAATGACCTCAGTTTTGCTCTCGTTTAGACTTAAAAAGTTGTGGGCCAACCAATCCTTGACATCACTAAGACATTCAAAAAAAGGTGTCAGGGGGGCAGAAGCAAGTTTTTTAAGTGGCAGGTAAATTTGGCAATCATCTGCTTATAAGCGATATTGAATGCCATGTTTTTTAAAGATTTCACTCACCGGGAGGAGGTACAGAGCAGAAAGAATGGGCGTGAGAATTGAACCCTGGGGGACTACACAGTTTAGAGGGCTGGTAGACCAAGTAGAGCCCCCAGTCTGATGGAGCAGCTTCTCCCACTGAGGTAAGACCTGAACCACTTGAGGGCAGTCTCCCTGACACCAGTACAGTTTTCCAAACGTTTTAAAAGAGTTGTATAGTCAACTGTGTCAAAAGCAGCAGTCAAGTCTAAAAGTACTAAAATGGCAGAATCACCAGAATCATTGACTAAAAACAGGTCATTAAAAACACAGACTCTGTACTGTGTAAGACCTTATATCTCGATTGGACCGTGTCAAAAGTGCCATGTGCTTCTAGAAATGACTGGAGCTGCAGGGAGGAGACATTTCTCCAGGATCTTGGCCATAAAAGGGAGTTTAGATTATAGTTGGAGGGAACTGATGTTAAAAACACAAGAAAGTTGCTACAGGCCACTGATGATAAACTCTACCACAGTGGACTGGATGGGGTTAAGAATAGCACCTATAGTTTTAAAAAGAACAGGGGGATTTTTAACATTTCTAGACACCACGTCAGAAAGATGCACTATATTGTCAAAAGTTTTCACTCACTCATCCAAATAATTGAAATCAGGTGTTCCAATCACTTCCATGGCCACAGGTGTATAAAAACAAGCACCTAGGCCTGCAGACTGTTTCTACAAACATTTGTGAAAGAATGAGTCGCTCTCAGGAGCTCAGTGAATTCCAGCGTGGTACTGTGAGAGGATGAACCTGTGCAACAAGTCCAGTCGTGAAATTTCCTCGCTCCTAAATATTCCACAGTCAATTGTCAGTGGTATTATAACAAAGTGGAAGTGATTGCAAAGTGGGCACAATAGCAACTCATAAGGCCACGTAAACTGACGGGGCGGGGGTCAGCAGATGCTGAGGCACATAGAGATTGCGAAATTTCTGCTGAGTCAATTGCTACAGACCTCCAAACTTCATGTGGCCTTCAGATTAGCTCAAGAACAGTGTGTAGAGAGCTTCACGGAATGGGTTTACATGGCCCAGCTGCTGCATCCAAGCCATACATCACCAAGTGCAATACAAAGCGTCGGATGCAGTGGTGTAAAGCACGCCGCCACTGGACTCTAGAGCGGTGGAGACGCGTTCTCTGGAGAGACAAATCGTGCTTCTCCATCTGGCAATCTGATGGACGAGTCTGGGTTTGGCGGTTGCCAGGAGAACGGTACTTGTCTGACTGCCTTGTGCCAAGTGTAAAGTTTGTTGGGGGGGGATTATGGTGTGGGGTTGTTTTTCAGGAGCTGGGCTTGGCCTCTTAGTTCCAGTGAAAGGAACTCTGAATGCTTCAGCATACCAAGAGATTTTGGACAGTTTCATGCTCCCAACTTTGTGGAAACTTGACTGGCCTGCACAGAGTCCTGACCTCAACCCGATAGAACACCTTTGGGATGAAATAGAGCTGAGACTGAGAGCCAAGCCTTCTCGTCCATCATCAGTGTGTGACCTCACAAATGCACTTCTGGAAGAATGGTCAAAAATTCCCATAAACACACTCCTAAACCTTGTGGACAGGCTTCCCAGAAAAGTTGAAACTGTTACAGCTGCAAAGGGTGGACTGATGTCATATAACCCTATGGATTAAGAATGGGATGTCACTTAAGTTCATATGCGAGTCAAGGCAGGTGAGCCAATACTTTTGGCAATATAATGTATTTGGTTTTTTCAGTTTTGACAATTTTCTGATGCATGTGCAAGCTGTCTTTCAAAATGTCGTAGGACACATGTAATCTGTCCGATTTCCACTTGCGCTCTGCCCTTCTACAGATGTGCCTGGCTTCACGCGTAATATCATTCAGCCATGGCACAGAGTCCAGAACACTACTACACGTGTCCTAGAATTTATTCGTTAATTCATTTGTGTCCTGTCCTCCAGCATCAACCCTATCGTTCAAACAGGCAGAAAACAGAGAAGCAAAACAGGCTGCTATGTCGGCTTTAAGGGGGCGACACAAGCGCACAGAGGGTGCCGAATTTATACAGTCATTCAACATAAAATCAAATAAAACTAGAAAAGCACTCAGAGAGTGCAGACCTCCGCCAAGCAGCTCAGTTTTCAAAGTGATCCAGAATCCAGGATTTCTTCTGGATCACCAAAATTTAATCATCTGGTGGATTTACCATTAGGAACATTTCCTGAAAATTTCATCAAGATCCGTCCATAACTTTTTGAGTTATCTTGCTAACAAACAAACAAACAAACAAACAAACAGACTCAGGCGAAAACATAACCTCCTTGGCGGAGGTAAGAAAACCGTGATCAGACAATACTGCATCACCAACTAAAACACTGTCAATATGCAGACCATACGACAGGACAAGATCCAGCGTATGGCCATGAATCTGAGTAGCACACGTAACATGTTGCGTCAGATTAAAACCATCGATCAGATCTAAAAACTCCCCCGCTAAAGGTTTGGATGGACAACAGATATGTATGTTAAAATCACCAACAATTAAAATTCTGTCATAGTCTGTTAACACAACAGCAGTAAAATCTGAGAATTCATTATGAGTCTCTGTTATACTTGGGTGGCCGATAAACCACGGCGCACAGCACAGGTTCCACTTGCCTTAGTGTAAAGTAGCTCAGTTCAAATGACAAAAAGCACATCTCTGTCAGTGGCTTAAAGCAAAAGCGCTCCTTCAAGACCGTTGCAACACCACCACCACGATCAGTGGTTCTTGGCGCATTTATAAACGAGGGAGATAAAAGTTCCGAAAAGGCGCTTGACTCATCAGCATTGATCCAGGTTTCTGTGAGGAACAGTAAATCCAGGTGATGCGTGGTGAAATAGTTCTGGAGAATAAATGTCTTGTTGGCTACAGATCTGGCGTTTATAAGCCCACATTTTAAAGATACGTCCTCAGACACCGGAGCAGTCCGATTCAGCGGCTTCAGGTTGCTGAGGTTAGCACCACCAGAGCCCTGACAATGAAGCTGGTGAGGGCGGACAGCAAAGCCTTCCACGTGTTGTCCAGACAGCGGAACCAGCGACGCACCCAGAGGAGCCAGGTTGTGTTGAGATGCCAGCGGAGAAAGCAGGCCCGGAGATCGCTGGGAATATTTGCTGGAGAGAACATCAGGACAGGTGAAAGTGCTAGCACAGCTTTCAGCTTAGCTGACCGCTTCCTACCCCATGACACCGACGCTTCCTGGGAGGGAGAGCCGGAATCCTGTGCAGGTACTCGGGCACATCTGCCAGGTAAGGGGCACGCGGGCCTTTAGGATCTCCACAGTTAAATTCAGCACGTGTCCACATATTCTTTGATTTTCACTAACTCTGTGCGATCATAAACAAGCGTGGAGTTGGTGGTTCTCATAAGAACAGTTAAAACCAAGGTAAAACAAATAAAAGTTGGCAGTTGTCAACACCGGCGCCATCTTGTACAAAGCCATTATGCTTGTCTAGTTAGCACTTGTAATCCTTTATCGATGGCCTGTAATCCTAAAAAAATCCATAGGCGTTTTTTTTTGTTTTTTTTTTCTTTTAACAAATGTTCTGAATCTACTATTGTACTATGATGTCACAACTGAGCAACTTTTATGCTTGATCTAGATTTGTATCAGGCCTCTTTAGGTGTGGCCACCTCTCCTTCAGAGCAAAGTTCAGTATGTCATTCACTTTTGACTGGTATGACTGGTCTTTTGAGGTTATTGTCGGGCCTTTTCCAAATGGCTCCTTCTCCCTTCCTTTGCATGTTCCCACGAAGGGGAGTGTCAGGTGTAATACTGGAGAGCAGCTTCACGTGCTACACTCGCCAAACAAGTTTAGTTCCACATCGTAATTTCGTCATAATTAGTAAGATCATCTAAGTGTAACGTATGTGTAAATTATAGGTTTGATTATACAGGTAGAATGCAGTGAATGGTAAAAGAAAGACAGAGTCAAAAATAAAATTTAAAAATAATTTATTTGTAACCACAAGTTTAGGGGGGAAAAAAATAATTTATTATTATTAATATTCCGGCTAAAAAATATATTGGCTAAGATTAACAATGTTAAATTTTTTATGGGATAGAGCACTCACCACACTCCACGCAACGCAAACACACACAAATAAACACAAACTACTAGGAAAACTAAAACATGCAAATATGTGAAGGAAGTGCAAAAATACCACAGCACAAGAGGAGTGATGGAGCAGAAGTGAGAGACCCTATCACCAACCCTCCACCAGGCAGGCAACCACATGGAACCAGCCCTGAAGCAAGAGAACAAAATCAACACAAACCAGATTACAAACAAATACCCCCCAAATAACCAAAAGGACACAGCTAAGAGATTAACAAAAGAAATTAATGTAAACTCAATATAAGGACAACCTAGACCCAAAATAACCAAAGCAATAACCAAAGTAAAAGACCCAAATAAAAACGGCAAATGGCCACTGGCATCTAAAAACACAAACAAATATTAGCAACCCACATCTACGGAAACAAACTAAGAATGAATACATTAAAAAGAAAAACATGTATTACCTAACGGAAAAGGTAAAACAGGTTGGGTCAAAAAGGTGCCACCTCCATCTAAAAAAAAAAAACGCCTCCATCTAAAAAAAAAACATCCAAAAGGAGCGCAATTAAACGGCAACATAAAACATACTTAATAAAAGGATACCCACCAGGCCTACACCATAATGCACACAGACAGAGCAGGTGGTTTACAGGGTAGGAGGGCAGCTTACTACACATACTACACAGAAGGTCTTTTCAAGATGTATGAAGGTGGCATTCTAATACACCACTGAATACGCCCGCCATTAAACTCCAGAAGAAGTTTCCCCCATTCATCCAGGTAGGATCCATAGCAAAGGAGAAATTAAATTCTGTCAATTGGACAGTTTTTTTTTTTTGTTTGTTTGTTTGTTTGTTTGTTTGTTTTTTTGTTATTGAATATGTTTCGCAGCTCATCCAAGCTGTGTCTTCAGTTCTGGTCAGAAGCTGGTGGACACTGTCTTATATCTGCCTGAAGGGAGGAGCTAACTACACTGAAACTATCACACCACCTTTACAGTTTCTGTTCGTTATCTGTCTATTGAACTACACTGTAGGGACTGTCCCTGAGTTATATTAGCAAAATCATTCAGGCACCTGATGGGTGCTTTCACATCTCTGAGCATACAGGTTATCACTATTTTTTTTTTTTAGGTCTCAGGATTGAATTGCAAATAGGAGACAAATAATCTCTGAACCCTCCATTTCTGTTCAAAGGTGGATAGTCTTTCCCAACAAAAATAGCCTCTTTAACTCCCCTCTCAAACCAGTTCTTTTCTCTGGCCAAGATCTGGACCTCACTGTCCTCAAAGGAGTGGCCCGTGGCTTTTAGGTGGTTTACAGCAGACTGAGGTCCACTTCTGCTTTCCTGTCTGTGTCAGTACATCCTGTTATGAAGTGGCTGTTTTGTTTCTACTACGCTGAATGAAGCAGACCACATTGCTTTTTTTGTGGCTCGGAGTTTTGTCCTTTGGGTGGACCAGTTTCTGTCAAAGTGTTTGCGGGTTTGAAATAGACTGGGATTTCATGTTGTCTGAAAATACACCCTTTCTCCTGGGTTCTGATTCTCTGTTGTCCCATTTTTTTTAGTTCTCTTTGTTCTATAGTGTAGTGGTTGTCCTGATTTTAGGTCTCTATGTTCTATAGTGTAGTGGTTGCCCTGATTTTAGGTCTCTATGTTCTATAGTGTAGTGGTTGCCCTGATTTTAGGTCTCTATGTTCTATAGTGTAGTAGTTGTCCTGATTTTAGGTCTCTATGTTCTATAGTGTAGTGGTTGTCCTGATTATAGGTCTCTATGTTCTATAGTGTAGTGGTTGCCCTGATTTTAGGTCTGTATGTTCTATAGTGTAGTGGTTGTCCTGATTTTAGTTCTCTTTGTTCTATAGTGTAGTGGTTGTCCTGATTATAGGTCTCTATGTTCTATAGTGTAGTGGTTGCTTGGTTTCTCCATTGCAACACTCCTCCCAGTTTAAAGTGCACTGGGAACCCATTGCGTCTAAAAATCTTTTGTAATTTTCAGACAGGCCAGACACATGAGACAGAAACCCCATTTGCTCTTGTTTCCCTTTCGGATGGAGGTCGAAACATCTTGATTTGTACAACATTGTCCGGATGACTAACTTTGAAACCTTTTCTACCAAAGTTTATATGTGTGATGTGGCATTTCCTATTTAATATTGCTGTAACTGTTTATGAATTAGTAATTTTTTAATAGGACCCCAAGAGTATGACTAATGGGCATCAACCTAAATGAGCATGAAATAATGTGAGCAGTGGGCAGGGCTAAACACTGTGATGTCATTCTGTAGGACTCTGGACTGAGCATGGATCAGAGAGAGCACAGAGAGGACGCAGCCCCTCCCACCACCAGCAGGGCGGCGTTGGAAGCGTCTATTAGAAGACTGAGTAATTTTAAAAAGGAGCCTGGTCCACAGTAAGTCTGAGCCAATGATTAGATGTGACTGTTGTGTGTTTTACATGAACAAAAGAAAACTAATAACCAAAAACACCAGGTGCACATTTATCATTTCAGTGTAGGATGAACTGCTTTTAGTCTTCAGTGGTTTTTGTCGTTGCTATGTTGGTTTGTGCTTTTTGTTTTTTTGTTGTTTTTTTTCCTCCTTAACACATGTACAAGTGTAAAAATTTGCAAGAAATCATATCACAGATTTTCCTCTTTTAAGTTGCATTTCAATTATCTGACAAATTATAATTTGATTTCTGGAAAGAAAAAGTGTGCATTTTAACAGACACTGAAGGATTTTAAGAGTGGTTTAACACACTTTATATTCAGTGCCAACTGTCGGACCTCTACCTGGGACAGAATCATGACATGAAAACTTTTGAGGTTTAAAAAAAAAAGGTGTTAAAGTATTTTATGTTTTGTATAATAAAAGAAAAAAATACTTTGTAAAATGGGAAATGTAGTGTTTCTTTATTCAAACCATCGTACTGAAGCGTCTGTGGTGAAGGCCTTATGACCACTTTGTAGAACCTCCTGAAGTATCTGACCTGACTCATAGCAGTCTCATGTGTTTTACTGTGACTGACTGAAGTGAGTTTTCTTCTCCTTCTCAGGATCCAACAGAAACATCCTCTGTCTGAACCTGGTCCCAGCTGTGAGTCCCTCAAGAGTGACCATTCTATGAAACTTCCCATTGTTTTTGCCACAGAGCCGTGAGTTTCTGCAAGTATTGAATAAAACAATAGGACTGAAATGTTGTGTGTAAAATCTAAATGTAAAACCTTTTTGTATCTCTTTCACAGAGTGGAGCAGCTGGGTCCAGAGGTCTCCAGTGGTCAGCTCCATCAGACACAGCTGGACTCCATATTTAAGGTCTGTCATTCACTAAAGTTTGGAAATGTTCAGATGAATGAGAACTTGTTTGACATAGATCTGACTGACTGCATTTGTGTTGTTTATAATGCGTCTGTTCAGCTTCTAGAGGAGGGCATCTCCACTTTTGTCCAGAAGGAGCTGAAGAAGCTCCACAAGGTTCTGAGTACAGATTACCCAGAATGCTTGGAGCCAGTGGAGGATGAGGATGAAGAGCAGAGGAGCAACAGTGAGGCTGTTCTGAAGATCACACTGAACTTCCTGAGGAGGATGAAGCAGAAGGAGCTGGCTGAGCTTCTGTGGAGCAGTAGGACCATTTAACATATTTAAAAAGGTGCTCAGAGTTATTTTATATTCTCTGAGACTCAGGCCTGTATCTGTTGTCTTCATTCAGGGAGTTATTCTGGAGTTTATCGGAGTAAATTGAAGTCTAACCTGCAGCAAAAGTTTGAGTGTGTGTTTGAGGGCATCGCTAAAGCAGGAAACCCCACCCTTCTGAATCAGATCTACACAGAGCTCTACATCACAGAGGGAGGGCCTTCAGAGGTCAACCTCGAACATGAGGTCAGACACATGGAAACAGCCTCCAGGAAACCAGGCCCAGCAGAGAGAGCCATCACATGTGAAGACATGTTTAAAGGCCCAGCTCACACACATGGACCAATCAGAACAGTGCTGACAAAGGGAGTGGCCGGCATCGGGAAAACAGTGCTCACTCAGAAGTTCACTCTGGACTGGGCTGAAGGCAAAGCCAACCAGGACATACAGCTGCTGTTCCCGTTCACTTTCAGAGCACTCAATGTGCTGAAGGAGAGAAGCTTCAGTTTGGTGACACTTGTTCATCACTTCTTTAGTCAAACACAAGCAGAACTCTGGAGCTTTGAAGACCTCCAGGTGCTCTTCATCTTTGACGGTCTGGACGAGTGCAGACTTCCTCTGGACTTCACCAAAACCAAGGCCCTGACTGACCCCACAGAGTCCGCCTCAGTGCATGTGCTGCTGGTAAACCTCATCAGGGGGAGCCTGCTTCCCTCCGCTCGCCTCTGGATAACCACACGACCCGCAGCAGCCAATCAGATCCCTGCTGAGTGCGTTTCCATGGTGACAGAGGTCAGAGGGTTCACCGACCCACAGAAGGAGCAGTACTTCAAGAAGAGGTTCAGAGACGAGGCTGACACAATCATCTCCCACATCAAGACGTCCAGAAGCCTCCACATCATGTGCCACATGCCGATCTTCTGCTGGATCGCTGCCACAGTCCTGGAGCATGTGTTGAAAAGCAGAGAGAGAGAAGAGCTGCCCAAGACCCTGACTCAGATGTACATCCACTTCCTGGTGGTTCAGACCAAAGCCAAGAACATCAAATATGAAGGAGGATCTGAGGCAGACCCACACTGGAGTCCAGAGACCAGGAAGATGGTGGAGTCTCTGGGAAAACTGGCCTTTGAGCAGTTACAGAGAGGAAACCTGATCTTCTACGAGAGTGACCTGAGTGAGTGTGGGCTGGACACTGCAGCGGCCTCAGTGTACTCCGGAGTGTTCACACAGGTCTTTAGAGAGGAGCCAGGCCTGTACCAGGACAAGGTCTACTGCTTCATCCATCTGAGTGTGCAGGAGTTTCTGGCTGCTCTTCATGTCCATCAGACCTTCATTAACACTGGGATCAACCTGCTCTCAGAGAAAACACAGTCTACAAAATTCAGTGTAAAAAGAAAACTAAAGAATCTTCACCAGACAGCTGTGGACCAGGCCTTA
This sequence comes from Taenioides sp. WSHXM2023, assembly GCA_029959045.1. Taxonomy (NCBI): domain Eukaryota; kingdom Metazoa; phylum Chordata; class Actinopteri; order Gobiiformes; family Gobiidae; genus Taenioides; species Taenioides sp. WSHXM2023. The sequence goes on from CM057090.1 coordinate 34,904,112, forward strand.
CAGAGTCCAAATGGACACCTGGACCTGCTCCTCCGTTTCCTCTTGGGTCTTTCACTGTCAACCAATCAGAGCCTTCTACAAAGCCTGCTGACACAGACAGGAAGTAGCTCCCAGACCAATCTGAAAACAGCTGAGTACATCAAGAAGAAGCTGAGTGAGGATGTGTCTGCAGAGAGGAGCATCAACCTGCTCCACTGTCTGAATGAAGTGAATGAGCATTCTTTGGTGGAGCAGATCCAACAGTACTTGAGTTCAGGACGTCTGTCTGAAGGTGGTCTGTCTCCTGCTCAGTGGTCAGCTCTGGCCTTCATCTTACTGTCAGCAGGAGAAGATCTGGAGAAGTTTGAGCTGAAGAAATACTCTGCTTCAGAGGAGGCTCTCCTGAGGCTGCTGCCAGTGGTCAAGGCCTCCAACAAAGCTCTGTGAGCAACCTTTGTTTAACAGAGGATGGTTTGATTCATTTTCTACATATTTTTTTTTTTCTCTCTCCAGACTGAGCAGCTGTAACCTGTCAGAGAGAAGCTGTGAAGCTCTGTCCTCAGTCCTCAGCTCCCAGTCCTCTAGTCTGAGAGTCCTGGACCTCAGTGACAATGACTTGAAGGACCCAGGGCTGAAGATGTTGTCTGTTGGACTGAAGAGTCCTCACTGTAAACTGGAAGAGCTCAGGTCAGAGTGTTTAATATTATTTAGTTTTGTTATTACATAACCTGTTGTATTTTGCATTGGAGATATATATATATATATATATATATATATATATATATATATATATATATATATATATATATATATATATATATATATATATACTTTTTTTTTTTTTTTTTTTTTTTTTTTTGAGTTGAATGTTGAATGTTACTAATGCATTGAATGATTACAATAATTTGTGTCCTCAGACTGTCCGGTTGTCTGGTCTCAGAGGAAGGCTGTGCTTCTCTGGCCTCAGCTCTGAGGTCCAACCCCTCCCATCTGAGAGAACTGGACCTGAGCTACAACCATCCAGGAGACACAGGAGTAAAGCTCCTGTCTGCTCTACAGGAGGACCCCCACTGCACACTGGACACTCTCAGGTATGGACCACTTCACTATAAAAAGAAGATACTAATTAATGAATAATATGTTTATTCTTTGTTTTTATTTTACATTATTATAACAAATAAAATAGCTTATATTATATATATAATATTAATTTCTTAAATCCAAACAATGAGACTTTTACTCTGTGTCTGATTGCATAGTTTTTTGTTAGTTGAAAGACAAACTAGCTTCATGTAAGGAATATCAGAATATATGGATGCGTGTGGTTATTATAAAAAATCTTTCTTTCAACGCACTCAGGGTATTGCCCTGGTATAAAACAGCATATTTAACATGTCATAGCCTACTTGTGATGTAGAAGACTCACCTCAGCCAGGTGAGTCATGCTCTCCTCCTCCGCATATCCTCTGCTCATACATCCACTGTTCTTATTTGTAAATCCAAAAACCAACATTTCACAAACTGCTTTCTGTGGTCTTATGCAAATCATCACTTTAGTTTGTTTAAAACATAACATGTATTTCTATGCTATTATTTTGATAAGTGTGTGATAAAAACATCAAACTAAACCCGTTTTAAAAATGGAATTTCACAGCTCAATCCAGTCCACTTTATTTCTATACATATTTCATAAACAGTTTCCAAAATGCTGCACAAATACAGTAACAACAACAATAATAATATAATGATAAAATAAACGCTGAGATTTAATAATACTAGTCTTAAAACAATCAAACCAGTAAAATAACAGCAAAACCATAGAATAGCAATACATAAAACCAATAAAATAATACAAAAAAAAAATAAAAATAAATAAAAGACATAGAGGAGCATACAACTCATGCGGTGTTTAAAGACAGAGAATAAAAATGGGTCTTAAGATGAGACATAAAACACTCCACTGTGGGGGCTGTACGGACATGATCGCTTCAGAGCTTGGGGCCGGCCACAGAGAAGGCCCTGTCCCCCCTGGTTTTAAGTCTCTTCTTAGGCACCACAAGCTGGAGCTGGCCCTCGGACCTCAAAGCACACGTGGGGATGTAAATATGGAGGAGGTCCGAGATGTATTGTGGGGCCAGGCCATTCAAAGCTTTAAAAACAAACAATAAAATCTTAAAATTAATTATAAATCGAACACAATGCCAGTGCAAAGACGCAAGATGCTCATTCTCCAACAGGCTCCTACAGCTCCGCTCAAACAGTGACAGATACAGGACTACATTCATACTATAATACTCCCTACAACTGTACAACAACTCACCCTTATGTAACAGATAATACTCCCTACAACTGTACAACAACTTAATCTTAAGTAACGGATAACCTTATGCACTGTCAGTCAGCATATTATTTGCATGTCATTCTTGTCTCTTGTATATAGCTGTGACTTTTTAGTTTATTTATAGTTTATTACTTATATTTCTAATTTATTTTGACTTGTACATATACATTTATTTTTATAATTATGTCTCATTTGACTCTTGCTATCTTTTTGCTATACCATCTATTTCTGTTATATTATATTGGGATGAGTGAGCTACTGTATCCAAATAATTTCCCTTGTGGATCAATAAAGTTTGTCTAAGTTTAAGTTTAATAATTGGGGTAATGTGCTCTCTTCTTTTGGTTCCTGTTAAAAGTCCTGCCGCAGAGTTTTGGACCAACTATAGTCAGTAAAGTGCGTTTTGTGAGATGCCAGAATAAAGTGTGTTACAGTAGTCCAGGTGTGATGAAATAAAAGCGTGCACAACTTGTTCAAAAAGTTTAAACGATAAAAAAAGGTTTGACTTTAGATTAAAATGCCATTGATCTGTCAAATTTAAAATCACTGTCTAAGGTGACACCAAGGTTGGTCACTGTGGGGCGCACATAATTTTTGAGGGGTCCCACATCAATGAGGGTACTGCCGGATCCAAACAGTATCACCTCAGTCTTTGCTTTGTTTAATTTTAAAAAGTTTTGGGCCAACCAAGCCTTAATGTCAGTTAAACAGTGGAGTAGGGGTGTCAGGGGGCAGCAGTCCTTCTTTGCAATGGGCAAGTAAATCTGGCATTCATCTGCATAAAAATGGTAAGAGAGGCCATGTCTTTTAAAAATTTTGCTAAGTGGGAACAGGTAGAGTGCAAAAAGCACAGGCCCCAGAATTAAACCCCAGGGGACTCCACTAAGAAGAGGGGCGGGCGACGAGGTGGAGTCCCCCAGCCTTACAGTGAAGGAGCGCCCAGAGAGGAATGACCTAAACCAGTCCAGGGCGGTCCCCCTGACACCCACACATTCTTCAAGACATTTTAAAAGAGTCGCGTGATTGACTGTGTCAAAAGCAGCAGTCAGGTCTAAAAACACTAAAATGGCAGCATCACCAGCATCAGTCATTAAAAACAGGTCATTAAAAACCTTTAAAAGTGCAGACTCAGTGCTGTGAAATGCTTTGTAGCCTGACTGGAAAGTGTCTAAAGTGCCGTTTGCATCTAAAAAAGGCTGCAGCTGTGAAATCACTGTTTTCTCCAAGATTAAATGTTTCAGACTGATGGTATGTGTTTCAGACTGGAGCCTGCTGGAGCTGAGAGGTTAGCACCAGGACCCAGAAAGTGTAAGTGTTGAGTTAATTCCATTTGAAACAGACACATAGACACAATGCATGATGGGAAATTGAGTCTTCACATAAATTATATTTTTTTGTGAGAGACCTCAAACTGTGTGGTCCACAGCTGTCTCCATGACTGAATCCAGAGGTGGAGTTAATATGATTAACTTAGATTCAGGAGCTGGACCACACCTCAACCTCCTCTCCAGCCAACCACAGCTCATCTCAACCACGCCTTCAATTACCCAGAAGCCCTATTTATACAGCCTATCCCGACAACACCGTCCGTGCCAGCTCTCTCCAGCTCTCTCCGTCCCACCCCGTGTCTCTCGTCCATTCTTCAGCCTGAAGACATCAACTTTAAGGAGAGGTGTTCCGAATCAGCTGGGTGACCATTTTGGATTGGAGACGGAGCCCCCACCCTGAGTCTCCCCCCAGTCATCACATCCACAAAGCAGATCCAGAAGAGTCCAGTCTGAAGCTGTGTGACTGCACTCATGTTTCAGCTCAAACATGTACAACAGTGATCTTCATTCTTCTTCTGGAGACAGAGGATTTCAACCAACCCCCTGTTCTCCTCTGAGCTGCGTCTCTGCTGTCAGTCCTCCTCATCACTAGAACAACTGCAGATATCACACCAACACTGGCAAAAGGACAGCAGCTGTGAACAAGCTCCTGCAACACAGAGCCACATGTCTCAGCCCCTGTGTGCACCAAGCCCCATCAGAACTACTGCTGCTGGGAATAAAGTAGGAGGACCAAGCACACAAACTGTTGTGCTTTGTGTCAAAATACAGCGCGGCTATTCAGACCTTCCAGAGGAAAGACCATTTCATCACCAACCGAAACAACAGAGTGGAGAAAGAATGACACCTTTCCTGTGGTGTTCACTTAGTTTCCCCTGGACACTGCTGTGACGCTGCAGAACACAGTGGAAGGACACTTTTGTCTCTTCCTCAAACTACCCTATCTGACCACTCCTCCTGTTAAACTGCAATGAGACCTTTGAATTAGACACAAAGGCCACTGAGAATTGCAGTGTAAATGTTGCAGCAGCAAAACTTGAATTTCTCTGGGATCAATAAAATACCTCTTTCTCTTTCTTTAAAGGAGAAAGTGTGTGTCATGGAGCACAGACGAGTGTAGGAATGTGTGGAGTGACGTCAGAGACTGGAGCTGCACTTTGTCACTGCAGCAACAAACTACAGACAACTCACATTTACACTGAAAATAATATGAAATAGATGTGTGAGAGGCTCTGAAACTAAAGGAAATATAGGGCTGATGCTAAAGAAATATTAGACAAATAGAGTGCAATGATTAAGAAATAAAATACAAACAAAAACACATTAATCATAAATAAGTGAAAGCCTTTAAATCCATCCTTCATGAACACATTTGGCCATATTAAACTCTAATGAAATGTGTGTCTCCACATGGGACTAACTGCTGCTGTGTTGTGTCTTTTCTCCATCAGATTTCTGTGATCTCACTCTGGATCCAAACACAGCTCACAGAAACCTCAAACTGTCTGACAACAACAAGAAGGTGACACATGTGAGACAGGAGCAACCTTATCCAGATGATCAGGACAGATTTGACCACTGGACTCAGATTCTGTGTTCTACTGGTGTTCTGACTGGTCGCTGTTACTGGGAGGTCCAGTGGAGTGGAAAAGTTCATGTATCAGTGTCTTACAGAGAACTCACAAGGAAAGGAGACAGGGTTGACAGTCTGTTTGGAGGCAATGATCAGTCCTGGAGTTTGGTCTGTTCTAAAGATCAGCTCTCTGTTTTGCATAATAACAACCAAACCCGCCTCCCTCAGCCCTGGTCCTCCTCTTCTGGGAGAGTAGCAGTGTTTGTGGACTGTACTGCTGGCTCTCTGTCCTTCTACACAGTCTCCTCTGACCAACTGACCCACCTCCACACCTTCAACACCACATTCACTCACACTCTGCTCCCTGGGTTTACGCTCTGGCTTGACTCCTCAGTGTCTCTGTGTGCTCCTGTGGATTAAGAGAATCTTCACTTTTCATTTTTCTAAATCAAATATTCCATAGAGTCATTCATAGTTGTTTTTCTCTCTCATTTAGCCTCAGTTTGATCTCAGGTGGTGGCTCATAAACTACATTCACTCATTTGTTCTAACAAATTCTATTGTATAATCATTTCACAATCATTTTATAACATCATAATTTTCCTTTGAGAAAAGCTTTATGCTGACAGTTGTATCATATCAAATGCTTTAGCTTCACTTTGTTTTTGAAATGTCTGTGGATGAATGCAGAATAACCATCATTACCAAAACATGAAGCAGAGTTTATGTGTTACACTTAATCACCTTTGACTTGAGCAGTTTATTTGAACATCATTGTTTTACTTGTACTCACAGTACTTTTACTCGAGTACACTTTAGGTTCATTGGACCTCCCTCTGTGTTTGTTATTGTACTGACTGTTTTCTAGAATAGTGAGAAATAAACAAGTGAATAAACAGGCCCATGGACATTCCCATGACTTTATTCCACAGCTCAGTGTCTTTCATTCACACAGGTCCTTATGGTAAATGTGGACACTATATACAATTTCAACACAGTTACCATGGTTACCACATGCCCAGAGTGAGGAGTGGTTTCCATCAGAAGCACAGGAGAAGATTTGGAAAGTGGGAAACAGGCATAGAGCCGCTGTGTCCACTAGGGGGCATGGTACCTCTGCAGATAAGCGTAGAACTCTTCTTCATGCATCATGGACCAGGCAGGAGGCTGTGTCCAGAGGAGGGCCTGTAGGAGGCGCTCTCCTCACTGCTACTTTTGCAAAACAAATCGGTCATGACCAAAACAATACAATACTGTGATGAAATGAGAAGCTCGCCCTATGGAACCGAATGGCACAGTGGCAGAGTGGTTAGCTCTCCCCTCAAAACAAGATGGTCTCTGGTTAGATTCCTTTGTTCTCCCTGGTTAAATACATTTCATATAAATGGATAAAACTGCTGTGTAAGTTGGAAAATTTTCAAAATAAAACATTCAAAGTTTGAGGGTCTGCACAAATAATCACCATTTTGTGAGTCTGTAGTTAAACAGCTGACAGAATAAAGCACGTCACAACTTGTGAATTTGACATCAAACAGAGTCCTTCAAATTCAGAGCATTTCTTCCCTTTTGTCCATGTGATAGAAGGGGACGATGGAGCTCCTGGGCATGTCAAACATAAGGGAAAGCTGTAAGCCTCAAACCAAAACAAGTTCTTATATCCAGGGTTTCAAAATGTACAAATATTCTTCATTTGAACAAGTCACAACATGCAAATGCACCGATTCCATGGAATCTCTGAAATATGGGTCCAACTATAAGCTCTTCACCAGCATCTTCTCAATCTTGGTAATAGACTGATAGATAAAACTTTATTTTTAGGAGATAAAACTTTATTAGCTACAACGATATCACACAGAGACATAAACACACAGGACGATTTCACAAAGACAAAGTCTTCTGCTCCTCATGGCAACTCTGATTTTATGAATGATGCTTCTCATTTCACTTCAGGACAGACTGAGCCTGACCCTGTTAAAATGTGGACACCGTACACTCCTGGATAGTAACAGCACATATTCTGTGTGTAGAACATGACCAGGGTCAGAGATGATGTTCTTGGTCAGTTGCATGGTGTTATTATGATACGAGACCTCAAACCTCAAACTGTCTATTGGCCCACAGTCTTTGAAGAGATTTTAATCAAAGCTGAAGATGAAGTCAGTATGATGTTTAAGATAATGCAGAGTCGATCATTACACCCAAATACTGATATGACTTCACCTGGTTTATGCAGACATCCTTAATAACAGTGGGAGCTGCAGGTGGGTTTGGTGTTGAAAACAACTTCCTCTCTTATTTTGGCATTTATTTCAAGAGCATTGTTTTTGTTTCATGCCACACCCATGTCCACACTCATGTCCACACTCATGTCCACGCTATGTGCACACTTATGTCCACACCCATGCCCACGCCCATGTCCACACTTATGTCCACGCCATGTGCACACTTATGTCCACACCCATGCCCACGCCCATGTCCACACTCATGTCCACGCCATGTGCACACTTATGTCCACACCCATGCCCACGCCCATGTCCACACTCATGCCCATGCCCATGTCCACACTCATGTCCACGCCCATGTCCACACTTATGTACACACCCATGCCCACGCCCATGTCCACACTCATGTCCACGCCCATGTCCACACTTATGTCCACGCTCATGTCCACACTCATGTCCACGCCCATGTCCACACTTATGTACACACCCATGCCCACGCTCATGACCACACTCATGTCCACGCCCATGTCCACACTTATGTCCACGCCCATGTCCACACTCATGTCCACGCCCATGTCCACACTTATGTCCACACCCATGCACACGCCCATGTCCACACTCATGCCCATGCCCATGTCCACGCCCATGTCTATGCCCATGTCCACACTTATGTCCACGCCCATGTCCACACTCATGTCCACACCCATGTCCACACTTATGTCCACACCCATGCCCACGCCCATGTCCACACTCATGCCCACGCCCATGTCCACACTCATGTACACACCCATGCCCACGCCCATGTCCACACTCATGTCCACGCCCATGTCCACACTTATGTCCACGTCCATGTCCACAGTCATGTCCACGCCCATGTCCACACTCATGTCCACACCCATGCCCACGCCCATGTCCACACTCATGCCCATGCCCATGTCCACGCCCATGTCTATGCCCATGTCCACACTCATGTACACACCCATGTCCACACTTATGTCCACACCCATGCCCACGCCCATGTCCACACTCATGCCCATGCCCATGTCCACGCCCATGCCTATGCCAATGTCCACACTCATGTACACACCCATGTCCACACTTATGTCCACGCCCATGTCCACACTCATGTCCACACCCATGTCCACACGTATGTCCACACCCATGCCCACGCCCATGTCCAAGCCCATGTCCACACTTATGTACACACCCATGTGCACGCCCATGTTCACGCCCATGTCCATGCCCATGTCCACACCCATGCCCACGCTCATGTCCATGTTCCCTGATGGAGTAGCTTGGAAACGAAAATTTCTGGTTGAATTGTATTGAAGACAGATGAGAAATCTAGAAGAGGAGCTTTTAGTTGTTGCTGTTATATGTGTGTGTATGTGTGTGTGTGCGTGTGTGTGTGTGTGTGTGTGTGTGTATGCAAGCGATGGTAAAAAGGAAAGCGAGAAACTAGAGAAATACCAGGGGCTCCAGGAAGAGCTGGAGAAGGCCTGGAAGGTGAAGGCATCAGTAGTACCCATGGTGATCGGAGCACTCAGGCAGTTCCCAGGAAAAACATCAGACATCTCAGTCCAGACAAGTGCAGTACTAGGAACAGCAAAGATACTGCGCAGAACTCTCAAAATCTCAGGCCCGAGTTGGATGAGGGTGAGAGAGACTAACCACAATCACAAACACAGATTAATCACAAATTAATCGCACATTTTTGTCCCTTGAATCATCATTTTAATTCTCTTATCAACATATAATAGTGGATAGGCGCCGCTTTGTGCAAATGTTTTTTTATTGAAAACCATAACAGTTGTCACTGAGATACTTTGTGTTCGATGTTCTACTCTCATGTTCCACTTTCATGTGTTCTGCAACAGTCTGAGTGAAGTGCTTCTCTTCTGTCTTCAGAACAGTCAAAGTGACTGAAGTTCCCACTGTGGGTGAAATAATGTGCTGTGACCCTAAGGTAGTTCTAATCTCCAGTTAGAGCCACTGTGTTTGTCTGCCCCAATGCCTGCTGTACTAGGGGCGCACTCATGCTGGGACTTTTGGGTCATGCCATGCTCGGTTGCCTGGGGTTTTGTGGCCTGTGTTTGTACCTGTGCGGCTGGGCTGAGCCGCGGCCGATGGCGTCGCCGCACGGGGCTGTTTGCATGTTGCATGACGAATCTGGCGCTTCTGGCAGAGAGGGTGGGTCCAACGGCATGGGGTGTCTATTGAGTAGTGGGACCGATGTGGGTCCTGCTGCAGTGCACGCTCCTCCATGTGTTGGTGGATGTGGTGGTGGGAGCGGACTTTGTTTCATGTTTTCCTTGTGCGGGTGGCATCAGCGCGCATGCAGGGCTTGTGTGGTGAAGTCGTGCATGTGCGTGTGCATGGCTGTGCCGAGCTTTGGCCCCCCTCCTCCAACCGGGACTTCTCAGTTTCGTACAATTTGTTTTCCTTCCTGTTTACTGCTGGATTCTGTAGTTTTTCTAACGTTACGAGCAGTGGCCACAGCTTATGAAAAAACTAGTTCACTACGTCACAAAGAGCATTAATCTCGCGATAAAAAAAAATAACGGCATTAAAATTGTTTTGCGTTAACGAGCAATATTTTTGACAGCATAATATAAAACATATACATTTTCTTCAGTATATTTTTAACTTCAACTTTTTTACTCAGACAATAGTATTTTGTATTAGAATTGAGAAAAGTCTGTGTTGTACAGACATTTAGCAGCATCAGGTCATCCGCCAAAGCTCACATATTTACTAGTATATGATGGATGCTTGAACTTCTTCTTAATTTGGCTTTGATCAGTTTGTTCATTAAAACAATGTCCGGAGTACTGAAAATCACAAAAATCAAGTTTTAAACATGAATGGACACGCTAGTGACTATTATCAAAAATTAGAACTTGATGAGCTCTAGTTCTGAGTGAAAAAAAATAATGAAAGACGACGCAGTAGCATTATCTCAAAGATGTATCAACATGGGGCCAATGGGAGCCCAATCCAGAAAATCTTCCTAGAAAGATGAAACTTGGCATGGAAAATATAACATCAGGACATGCAAAAGATTCTATTCTACACTCGTATACACTCATTTACACTACTATCACACTCATTTAAAGGTTGTATGGAGGATTTTTTTTTTTTTTTGTTTCAAATTGTCAATGATAGCATTACAGCGATGCAGCAGCTTTGTAATTATGATGACCAAAAAAAAAAAGTGATGAAAATCCATCCACTGTGGATGTGGTGGGGCCAGATAAACATTAGCCAATAGGTAAAGAGGCTACCTCGTTATCTATTGGCTGTTAGGTTGTCAATCAAACTCCCTACGTTTCTAGCGTAACTGACTTTCCGGCACACTGGGATTACGTGGTTTACGTTCACCTCTCACACATTCCACAGAATCAAGACGCTGTTTACTCAACCAACACAGCGGTTCTTAGCGACTTTTTCCAACTGTAGCTTCCTCACAGTTTGCACAAAGTTTGTTGCAATGGCAAACAAGAATCCACTACCAGTTAGCCGCAGAAGAAAGTCTTTTTGAGGTCGCTGAAAGAAGAGAAGGGGAAAAGGAGCAAAGCTAAACTCACGTGATTCTCGGAGATTTCTTCCAGCGATGACGTGCACTGAAACAGAGGATCTAAAGACTGATGCGTTGGTCGCTACATTACTTCTGGACAGGTAACTTCTGCTTATCATTTGAAAACGTACAGTATAGTTACAACAGTTACAGCGATTCGGGTATATAGCACCGGCTATAAACAAGCAGCGTAAGCGTAAGGAGGAGGGGGGAGGAGGCGTTTCTACTTGGGGGGGGGACTAAGAGTCGCTGGATTTCTCCATCCTTGGAAAATCCTCTATGCAACCTTTAATCAGTTCACAACGCTGTCTGTCAAAGTAATAGAAGGCTGCTTACCATCGCCGACCAATAATAACACCATCAATCTTTTTGCCATGGTGATTTGAATCAATACAGGCATTTCAGGATTGTTCTTGTCATTTCTGAAGAATTAGCTTGCTTATTTACTGGTGTTGCTGTATGCGTCAATGGCCTTTTTTGCTGGTAAGCTTTCAGTAAAAATGAGTATGCTCTGACGTGAAGCAAATGAACTTCTTCTATTTTATGTCCTGTCTGCGGTGATGAGACATAATAAAGTAAAAATAGTAAAGTAATGTACTCGACTTTTTAGGCATCTGCACAAGTGTATTTTATAGTGATACTTCTTACTTTTACTTTATTACATTTGAGAGACCGTATCTGTACTTTCTACTCCACCACATTTTTGAACAGAACTGAAAAGTAAAAATACTATTCATTATTGCCTGAGACCTGCTGAAAAGGTTGAGGGGTTGATTTTCCAACATATTCTTAGTTTGAGCAAACAAAAATACACACATTATAACAGCTAGGAAAAAATTCAATTGTTTCTAGTGAAAAAAATTCAGGTGAAATTTCTTTTTCAGGTGATACTTTTACTTATACTTGAGTATTTTCTTTCTCTAGTATCTGTACTTTTACTGAAGTAAAAAAAATGAAGTACTTTCACCAGTGGTAGGGTGTTATATAGTTTAGTTTAGTTTAGTTTAGTTTAGTTTAGTCTTTATTTGAAAGGGACAATGCACAGAGACATTATGCTCATAAAAACAGAGATGATATGCACCAGATTATAGCTACATAGCTAGTTTCCATCTGCAGTCCCTATTGCATAAATAAATTACAGTAAAACACACAAGTCAACAATAAGAATCAATCACACTGCCCATTCTGTCATACACACACATACGGCCACATTTACACACTACAAAACACACATAACAGTAAGTATTTACAAGATCATCAATAAAAGACACAAAATCAATGTTGGCAGGTTTGATTAGTCTCAAGCCACTTTCTTAGTTCTTGTGAAAAGGTTATATGGTTTGTTAGACTTTTCAGTTCATTCGGAAGATTGTTCCACTCTTTAATTCCATTGTAGGAGAAGGCTGTTTGAGCAAATGAGGTTTTGCGCTTTGGTATAGCACACTGCCCCCTGGTGGAGGCACGTGTGGTTCTGGTTGTAACAGTGGAGGTGTAATGGACAAAGTGTTTGAGAGGTGTGGGAGCTGAGTTATGTAGGATTCTATGAACCATGCGAATTGATGCAGATCTTTGGATGTTGTCAAAGCTGAGCAGATGGTATTTTTGAAGGATATTGCAGTGATGATATGTTCTTGGTTTCTTGTCAAGGACTTTTATGGCTTGTTTGTAGAGCGATTCTAATGGCTTAAGGGTGGTTTTGCTTGACTGTGACCAGCAGGTAATACAGTAATAGAATCGGGACATGATCATTGCATTAAAATAGGTGTGTGCTGCTTCCTGTGTGAGTGAGTTCCTGATGGATTTAAATGTTTTGATATTGTATTTGAGGTTTTGGCACAGTTGTTTGACATGTTTTGTAAAGGTGAGAGTGGGATCTAATGTTACACCAAGATATGTATACTCTTTCACATTTTCTATTGCTTCTCCGTTTATTGTGATGTTTGGAAATGAAGATGTTTTGGGTTTGGTGGTGAAAAACATTGTTGCGGTTTTCTTTATGTTTAAGGTGAGGCATGAATCATGCAGCCATCTGACTACCTTTTCCATGGCACCTGTGAGTTTACTGGCTACCTGCTCTACATCTTTTCCCCATGTATAAACGGCCGTATCATCTTCATACATCTGGATTTGCATGTCCTCGCACACAGATGGCAGGTTGTTTATATAGAGGGAGAAGAGAACAGGTCCGATGTTGGAGCCTTGTGGTAGTCCGAAATGAGTGGATTCTATGGATGAGCTGATGTTATTAATCCGTACACACTGTGAGCGGTCAGATAGGTATGATTTAATCCAGGTCAGGGTGTTTGTAGACAGTTTATAATGCGTTAGTTTTGAGAGTAGTATGGGGTGGCTAACGGTGTCAAATGCCTTGTGGAGATCTAAAAAGATTGCTCCAACGACCCCACCATTGTCCAGGCTTGATTTTATTGTTTCAATGAGCAGGCAGCAGGCAGTTTCAGTTGAGTGATTTGCTCGAAATCCGAACTGCATAAGATGTAATAACTCTTCCTCCTCCAGATGTTGTGTGAGTTGTTCTACTACCACTTTCTCAAGTGTCTTTGTTATTACAGGGAGGATACTGATTGGCCTGAAGTTATTCACGTCCTGTTTATTTCCGGCTTTGTGGATTGGAGTCACAGTAGCGATCTTAAGTGCAGAAGGAAAATGGGCTTCTGCTATTGATTGATTTATTAGTTTGGTTATTGGAGCAGTTAGGGTATCTTTGTGTGTTTTTAGAAAAACTGTATCCAAGCCATGGATGTCTTTTGCCCGGGAGCTTGATAGTGAGGAAAGAATTTTGTTTACTTTTACATTACTTACATTTGTCAGCTCTAGATTTAGTTCATTTTGATTGTTTACCTTTACTTCCTTATACAATTTTGGGGGGAAGTTCTTATTAAGAGTTTCTGCTGACTGAATAAAATTCTGGTTAAAGTAGTTGCCAATTTCAAAGTTGTCATTAGAAACAGAGCCTTTCACATTTAAAGTTATGGTTTCCTTTATAGTTTGTCCTTTACCTGTTAGTTTGTCAATAGATTTCCAAAGTTGCCTTGTATTTCCTTTTGCTGCTTTAATGATGTTTAGAAAAAAAATCTGCCCTAGATTTCCGTATCTGTGTTGTAACTTTATTTCTCAAACTTTTAAAAATCATACGGTCCGTGTTCAATTTTGTTTTGATGGCTCTTTTAAGGGCTGAGTCCCTTTTCTTCATTAGTTCCCAGATTGTTTCATTTATCCATGGGACTTTCACTTTTAAATTTTTCTTCCTGGGCTGTGTTATGGTGAATTTAGATATTGTTTGTTTGATTACCATTATTAGGTTATCACAGGCCTGTTCAGTGTTTGTCCAATTTATGATTTCATCCTAAGGGACGTTCTTGAGCTCATCCTCTACTGGCTGACAGTTTTTTTTAGGTATGTAGGGTGAGAAATGACTCTGAGCATCTTTTTGGTCCTTATATCGGGATTTTGTCAACTTTCGGGCAATCAGTGTGATGTTATGGTCAGATAAGCCAGTTAGCAGGTTATATGTTTTGGTTATTCTGTCAGGTTTGGTGGTAAAGATCAGATCCAGTAATGTTTGTGTGGAACTAGTGATCCTAGTAGGACTGTTTATCATTTGGGTCATGTGGAAGCTATTCATTATATCTTTAAGTTTCTTCCTGCGTATTTTACTAAGCCAATCTAAATTAAAATCCCCCATTACTATCAACTCTTTTGAGCTGTACTGTTTGAGTATGTCTGATAGTGAATTAAAGAAGTTATCTTTAGCATTGGGGGGTCGATACACAACGATAACATAAAAATGCATTTCTGGAGATAGTATGATTTTGACTCCGACACACTCAAGGTTTTCCACTGGGAGGGGAATCTCTTCACTCCTAATATTTTCCCTAACATATATCATAATGCCTCCACCTCTGCCGCTAGCTCTATCCTTCCTATAGATCTTAAACCCTGGAACATTAATCAGGGCTAATGGTGTAGTGGGTGTTGCCCAGGTCTCAGACAAGGAAAGATAGTCCAAATTCGAATCTGACAGTAACTGTTGGATTTGTTCACTTTTTTGGACAACACTTCTTATGTTCAGATGTCCTCCGAAGATCCCCTTTGGTTTGTTCCCAGAGTATTTTAGCGTGGTTTACAGTTTGCTGGCCAGAGTACTTGTGTTGTTGGGGTCTAGCAGCTGGTCTGCTGTAGGCTCAAGGTGTAGGCCAGGAAGCTGAGCACTGATGTCATCGATAGCCTGGGGAGACGGCTTGCCACGCGCGACCCTTGCTGCTGGTCTGCGTGCTCTCTCCGGATTATTCCGTGAATTCGATGGAGCCCCCGGTCTGTAGTGGTCTGTAGGAATGGCTGCCGCGGCTCCCAATGGTCTCCTCAGGCGCGGATGCCCTCGCAGTGATGCAGGCGGCCGCACGAGCGTTTCCACACACGGCGGCGGCTCCTCACCGCCACTCCAGGTGCCAGGTAGCCCCGTCCCCGGTGTCTGAGTCGTCATGTCATGGCTGGTAGCCGGTGTCGCCACAGCGCTCACCGGAAAGATGGACACAGGGTAAGTTTGTTGCGCAGATGTATAGCATGGTATACTTAAAGAGAGTACCTATAGGTTTCCAGCGGTGCTCCAGCTGTTGGCGATGTTGACGAGGTGTGGTCCATCTGTTGTGTTGATGATCGGGGTGGGTCCTGGACATTGGTGGATGTCACCGGACAGCATAAGATAGATTGTGATGACAAATGCGAGGCTTTGTTGTGATTTGAGAGAGGCTTTTGAGCATCTTGTTACTGAATTGAAGAGGTATGGATGAATGAAAGTGGCGGCAATGGCGTACTTCCCATAGCCAAAGTGTTTGATGGCATCGGTCATTTCGAGCGCGTTTGGTGTCTTAATGACACCATTGAAATGACAGTTATCTTTCAGGCTCCAGGTCTGGCTGGTGTTAGATTTCATTTGACTTGTGAGCAGAGAGTAGAGAAGCAGGGCTGCTGCTACACCCGCCATGCCTGGCGGCGCCATCTTCTTCTTAGTATTAGTAGTAGTAGTAGTAGTAGTAGTAGTTATAGTAGTTGTAGTACTGGAGCACTCTGATCGATACAACTAGCCTAGCATCTCTATAGCTAAAATGTACTCAATTACAAGTGCTGCTGCCAAATTTACACTTAAAGCAACACTTTCAATCATAATCTACTCATTTACAGTAACGGAAGTATTGATAATAAGTAGTGCTGTCAAAAATATTGCGTTATTAACGAGTTAACGCAAAATAATTTTAACTCCACTAATTTTTTTTATCGCGAGATTAACGCTTTTTGTAGTGAACTAGTTTTTTCATAAGCTGTGGCCCCTGTTAGTAAGGTTAGAAAAACTACAGGATCCAGCTGTAAAACCGGAAACAAAACAATTTGTACGAAACTGAGAAGTTGGAGGAGGTGGGCCAAAGCACGGCACAGTTGCTCATGTACATGCACAGGCACGACTTCACTATGCAAGCCCTGTGTGTGTGTGTGTGTGTGTGTGTGTGTGTGTGTGTGTGTGTGCGTGTGTGTGTGCGTGTGTGTGAGTGTGTGCGCATGTGTGCGTGTGTGTGTGTGTGTGTGTGTATGTGTGTGTCGGTGTGTGTGTGTCTGTGTGTGTCTGTGTGTGTGTGCGCTGATGTCACTCATACGAGGAAAACGTATGACGTCTCCATCTGTCCTCACTGCTCCGAGTTGTTTTTATATCCATAAACTCACAGAGGAGGGCGTATCACAGCAGGACTCATATCTGTCTCACTATTTAAGAGATATTTCTGCTGCTGGACTGATACACACAAACTGAATAATCTTTTATTTTACATTCAGTACACCAAACACATGTTTATATGTTTTAGTTGGGTGTGATGGTATTTTGAAATGTCCACAAACATGTTGGGAACTTCCTCATGGTAGGTAGAGTTACCGTATCTACTGAAAGATACAACTCCCACTGCAGTGTTCTTGCACACTAGAGGGGCTCCTGAATCACCCTAAAAACACAAAGTAATTTAATCCACAATGATTTTACATTAGTTTGAAATATTTTAACATTTTCTTACCTGACAAAATCAGGTCCTGGCTAGTCTCGTTGTTTTCTCTGAGAAAACAACAGAGAAAACAACGGGACTAGCCAGGACATGTCCAGAGGTGTGAAAACACCCATCATGGCCCTGAATGGATATGCTAACTACACCCTGTTGGGGTGCGCATTCAAATGGAAGAAAGGTCCAAACTCAATCAGTTAAAAATCCAAAAAGTTTATTCCCTGACAGTATAAATCTAATACAGATATATCCGGGTCTCTCCACATATTCTGACTGCACACGGTACGTGGGGCTTACATCAACAAGATGTGAAAAGACACCCACCCTATCTGAGACCCACAGTTTTATACATTCTGTTCATGAATATGCAAATTGAGTGCATTGTATCAGGTAACCAGTACTTTTCCACTCCATGCCTGTCTCCTGGTCGTCTAGGCTTCGTGACTTCCGCATTTCTACTTCCTGAAAACAAAACAGACACCAAAACCACGCCCCCAGTCGGCACATTGTTGGGTGAGGGGCGCACATCAGAGAATGCAATAGATGATTTGCAGGTGACGTCACGCATCACATGACTTTTGTTCACGACGCCAAATTGGACGGCAAAATCCAACACAGTGCCACACGCCCACGCCGCGAACTTTACGAAAAAGTTAAATAAATAGATTTTTCACATTTATTTTACAATTTTAAATGAATTATGTGGTTTCAAACAAATGTTTGTTACCCCATTCATGGCCATTCATAACAATGCGTAGCTCTGATGCACAGGACCAGTCATTTCATACTCAGTCTGGATTGTGTACTACTAGCTAGTAGCTTACCTGAGCTCTCACTACATGATACTGCACACCGCCGTCACTGGGTACAACAACGTCTATGGGACAGATTTGTACATTTTTCACCCATCCAGCAATGAAATAACTGTAAGCGTCCAAGCTTTTGTAACTTTTCAGTTTTTCTCCAGAAAATCGGGATGGTGTGTTTATCAGGTAATTGTATATATCCATATAACGCAAATCGGGTTTTGGAAAATAATCGATGAAACTTAAGAATTTATCAACTCCTATAGAGTAAGGATCAATGTCGATCACCTTAACTTTCTCTAAATATCTTTCCAAGTGGAAACTGTCCAATGTCTTGGCTATTTTTGACAGAGCAATCGAGTTGTTTGATGTGTTACCATCCATGATTGTTGCCGTCTCTCTCGCCGTCCAGGATGGCGGTATAAACAAAAGCACATGTTGCGAGTGACGTCACTGCAAATCATCTATATGGTCATTGTGAAATCAGCATTTACCATGTGTAATGCTGCAAATGTAAACTTCATTAAACATCACGTTTATTTCTATAATAAAACATCAAATACACTTCAACCCCCACTCCCACTCCATATTGAATAGACCCACCTAACTAACAGAAACTGTAAACACTCCATATTGAATAGACCCACTTAACTAACAGAAACTGTAAACACTCCATATTGAATAGACCCACTTAACTAACAGAAACTGTAAACAAATATGTGTTGTCTCAGAGTAATTTCATTGTAATTAGCTCCTCCCTTCAGGCAGATATAAAGCAGTGTCCACCAGCATCTGACCAGAACTGAGGAAGCAGCTTGGATGAGCTGTGAAACGTATTTGACCAAATAAACTATGTCCAGTTGACAAATTAAATTTCTCCTTTTGCCTTCTCAGTGCCTGTTTCCTCCTAGCTCTCCCTTAGTCTCTCCTCCACTTTCAGTCTGCACACTTAAGGTTGGTTTACAAGCATACGTACGCTAAAAGTGAGCGAGACATTGACTCAGTGATCCACACCACCAGGATCTACAGCACAGACATTGGAATGTCATTCAGGCTTGACAAATGTAGTAGGATGGTGACAAAGAGAGGGAAGGTAGTCCACACAGAGGGGGTCTCACTCCCAGAGGGAACAATAGCAGACATTGAGGACAGTTACAAGTACCTTGGTATTCCACAAGCAAATGGCAACCTTGAAGAGGCAACAAGAAAGCAGCTACGGCCAAATACCTGCAACGAGTAAGGCAAGTCCCAAGAAGCCAGCTCAATGGCAAGAACAAGGCACAGGCAATAAACAGCTACACCCTGCCAGTGATCAGATACCCAGCAGGAATCATAAGCTGGCTAAAGGAGGAGATACAGACCACAGCCGTTAAGACACGAAAGCTCCTGACCATGCATGGAGGGTTCCATCCCAAATCCAGCACCCTGAGACTGTATGCGAGCCGGAAGGAAGGAGGCCGAGGACTAGTGAGTGTGAGAACCACTGTTCAGGATGAAACATCCAAAATCCATAAGTACATGAAGGACAAGGCCCTGACAGATGATGTGCTCAGGGAATGCCTCAGACAGTGGAGCTCAGAGGAAGAGGTGCTGGAGGGACCATCATGGCAGGACAAGCCCCTACATGGGGCATACCACCGAAACATAACTGAAGTGGCTGATATCAAGAAATCCTACCAATGGCTGGAGAGGGCTGGTCTAAAGGACAGCACCTCATCCTGGCTGCGCAGGAGCAGGCCTTGAGCACCCGAGCAATAGAGGCCCAGATCTACCACACCAGACAAGACCCAAGGTGTAGGCTGTGCAAAGAGGCTCCTGAGACAGTCCAGCACATAACTGCAGGGTGTGAGATGCTGGCAGGGAAAGCATACATGGAGCACAGTGCGGGCTGGAGACCTCAAGGTCAAGGTGGGAAACACCTCCGAAGGTTGCGGAGAATGACCGAGCCAAGATCTTGTGGGACTTCCAGATACAGACTGACAGAATGGTGATGGCGAACCAACCAGACATAGTGGTGGTGGATAAGCAACAGAACAAAGCCGTGGTGGTGGACATTGCAATACCAAGCGATGGTAATATCAGGAAAAAGGAACAAAAGAAACTAGAGAAATACCAGGGGCTCAAGGAAGAGCTGTGGTGCCTGTGGGGATCGGAGCACTCGGGGCTGTAACACCCAAACTGGAGGAGTGGCTACAGCAGATACCAGGAAAAACATCAGACATCTCAGTCCAGAAAAGTGCAGTACAAGGAACAGCAAAGATACTGCGCAGAACTTTTAAGCTCCTAGGCCTCTGGTAGAGAGCCCGAACTGGATGAGGGTGAGAGAGACCAACCACCGTGGAAGGTGAGGAATACTATATATATATATATATATATATATATATATATATATATATATATATATATATATATATATATATATATATTTATATATTTATATAGATAGATAGATAGATAGATAGATAGATAGATAGATAGATAGATAGATAGATGTATAAAGCTATGTCCTGTCAGTGATCAGATACCCAGCAGGAATCAAAAGCTGGCCAAAGGAGGAGATACAGACCACACATGTTAAGACTCAAAAGCTCCTGACCATGCATGCTCCATCCCAAATCCAGCACCCTGAGACTGTACGCAAGCCGGAAGGAAGGAGGCTGAGGACTAGTGAGTGTGGGAACCACTTTCCAGGATCAAACATCCAAGATCCATAAGTACATCAAGGACAAGGCCCTGACAGATGATGTGCTCAGAGAATCTCTCAGTAGAGTGCAGAGGAAGAGGTGCTGGAGGGACCATCATGGCAGGGCAAGCCCCCTACATGGGGCGTACCACCAGAACATAAGCACCCGAGCAATAGAGGCTCAGATCTTCCACACCAGACAAGTCCCAAAGTGTAGGCTATTAGAATATCATGAAAAAGTTCAATATTTTTTGTCACTCATTTCAGAAAGTCATATCCATGTATTATATAGACTCATGATGTGAGTGAAGTATTTCAGGAGTTTATTTCTTGAATTTTTATTATTAAGGAGTACAGATAATGAAAAAACAAAATTATTTGTCTCTGAAAATTTGAATATTGTGAAAAAGTTCAATATTGGGAAGTCATGGTGTGATACCTGAAAACACCTAAGGTTTCCTGAGCCTTTAAATGGTCTCTCAGTCTGGGTCAGTGGGCTAAACAATCAGGGAGAAGGCTGCTGACTGGACAACAGTCCAGAAGACAGTCACTGACAACCTCCACAAGGCATCAAGAGCCACTTTGCACAGACGAAGCCTATATGGGACATGAGACAATGTCAGAAGAGTCTTACCTGGACTGTGGAGAAAAAGAACTGGACTGTTGCTCAGTGGTCCAAAGTCCTCTTTTCAGATGAAAGAACATTTTGCATCTTTTGGAAATCAAGGTCCCAGAGTCCCAGAGGCACAGAATCCATGTTGCTTGAAGGCAAAAAAAGGAGAAAATTTAATTTGTCAACTGGACATAGTTTATTTGGTTGAATACGTTTCGCAGCTCATCCAAGCTGCTTCCTCAGTTCTGGTCAGATGCTGGCGGACACTGCTTTATATCTGCCTGAAGGGAGGAGCTTAATTACAATGAAAATTACTCTGAGACAACACATATTTAAATACAGTTTCAGTTGGTCAGGTGATACAATATGGAGTTGTTAACAGTTTCTGTTAGTCATGTGAGTCTATTCAATATGGAGTGGGAGTGGGGGAGTAGTTAGCATATCCATTCAGGGCCATGATGGGTGTTTTCACACCTCTGGACCTGACCTGGCTAGTCCCATTGTTTTCCCAGTTTGTTTTGATTTAGGTTTGAGGATAGAGTTATAGATGGGAGACAAATGATGTCTGAGACCCCCATTTCTGTTCAAGGAAGGATTCTCTTTCTTGACAAAAATAGCTTCTTTAACTCCCCTCTCAAACCAGTTCTTTTCTCTGGCCAAGATCTGGACCTCGCTGTCCTCAAAGGAGTGGCCTGTGGCTTTTAGGTGGAGATGTACGGCAGATTGCGGCCCACCCTGGTTTTCCCGTCTGTGTTGATACATCCTTTTGTGAAGTGGCTGTTTTGTTTCTCCAATGTAGCGCTCACTGCAGTCTTCACTACACTGAATGGAGTAGACCACATTGCTTTGTTTGTGGCTCGGAGTTTTGTCCTTAGGATGGACCAGTTTTTGTCTTAAAGTGTTTGTGGGTTTGAAATAGACTGGGATTTCATGTTGTCTGAAGATCCTCTGTAGTTTTTCGGAAACGCCAGCCAGGTAAGGAATAGTTACACCCCTTCTCCTGGGCTCTGGTTCTCTGTTGTCCTGTTTCTTTGTTCTCTTCGTTTTATTGAAAGCCCATTTAGGATATCCACAAACGGAGAGGGCTTTCTCCACGTGTTGTTCTTCTTTCTCCTTTCCCTCTGCGCTTGTAGGAACCACTTGGGCCCTGTGATGTAATGTCCGAATGACTCCCAGTTTGTGCTGAAGTGGGTGGTGTGAATCAAAAAGCAGATATTGGTCGGTGTGTGTGGGCTTCCTGAAGACCTCTACCTGGAGTCGCCGGTCTTCTCTTATCGTTACTGCACAATCTAAGAAGGCCAATGTGTTGTCCTTGGCATCTTCACGTGTGAATTTGATGTTCGGATCTACAGAATTGATGTGTGCAGTAAAAGGTTCCAAATCTTGAATTTTGATTTTTGAGAAATTATCATCAACATAACGATACCAGTGTGTGGGTGGAGTGCCTGGATATGAGGCCAGGGCATTCTGTTCAAATTGTTCCATGTATAAGTTTGCAATGATCGGGGAGACCGGTGAGCCCATAGCACAGCCGTGGATTTGCTTGTAAAAGTTTCCTCTGAACTGGAAATAGGTGGTACTTAAACAAATTTCCAGCAGTTGGCAGATTTGGTCGGGTGAAAGTTTGGTTCTCTCTTCTAGCTTGGTATCCTCCAGTAGTCTCCTCCTTGCTGCCTCCACCGCTACCGATGTAGGGATACAAGTGAAAAGAGAGGTCACATCAAAGGAAACCATTGTCTCATCCAGGTCAAACTGGAGATGCTTGATTTTGTTCACAAATTCGGCTGTGTTCTCAATGTGGTGCTCCGTGTTACCCACCAGCGGAGCCAAGATGGTTTTTAGGTGTTTGGCCACATTGTACGTGATGGAGTCTGTGCTGCATACAATGGGTCTGAGTGGTACTCCTTGTTTGTGGATCTTTGGGAGGCCATAGATGCCAGGGATGGCGTCACCAGGGTACAGTCTGTAATATAGCTGTCGATCAATGACTTCTTCCTTCTCCAACTTCTGCAAGCAATCAATGATCTTCTTTTTGTACACATTGGTGGGGTCCCGTTTTAGTAATTCGTAGGTTGTGGTGTCACTGAGTAGGCTGTTAACCTTAGCCTCATAATCAGCTGAGTTCAGGATCACAGTGCATCTCCCTTTGTCAGCTGGGAGGATGTTGATGCTGTGGTCCTTCTCCAGAGCAGCGATGGCCTTCCTTTCCTCCGGTGTTACATTGGAGGGTGGAGGTTTGGCATTGCTCAGTGCAGCTGTTAATTTCAGTCTAAGGTCTCCAGCTTCTGTCTCCGTGAGCTTGTTGTTTCTGATGGCAGTTTCTGCTGCTGTGATGTAATCCACCGTGGGGATGCGGTTAGGAGTCACAGAAAAATTCAGTCCTTTGGAAAGTACTTCTTCCTCTGCCTGAGTGAGCACCCGGTTGGAAAGATTTTTCACCCAGCGTTCTTTGTGCAATGCAATTTTCATTGTAATTAAGCTCCTCCCTTCAGGCAGATATAAAGCAGTGTCCACCAGCATCTGACCAGAACTGAGGAAGCAGCTTGGATGAGCTGCGAAACGTATTCAACCAAATAAACTATGTCCAGTTGACAAATTAAATTTTCTCCTTTTTTTGCCATGGATTCTACCTGGACGACTGAGGGATTTTACATACATGTTGCTTGAAGTTCAGTGTGAAGTTTCCACAGTCAGTGATGATTTGGGCTGCCATGCCATCTGCTATTGTTGGTCCACTGTGTTTTCTGAAGTCCACAGTCAACGCAGCCATCTACCAGGACATTTTAGAGCACTTCATGCTTCCTTCTGCTGACAAGCTTTATGGAGGTGCTGATTTCATTTTCCAGCAGGTCTTGGCACCTGCCCATCCAGCCAAAGGTACCTGAACCCCACAGAGAATCTCTGGGGTATTGTCAAGAGGATGATGAGAGTCACCTGAGCCACAATGCAGATGACCTGAAGGCTGCTATCAAAGCAACCTGTGTGTCCGCGCCAAGATGGTGGCGCGGACACCATCTTGTGTTTGTGTGTTTTGTCATGCAAACGACATTGTTTTTGTTCATCTTTGTCTTTGTCATGTGAGCCTCCTCATAGGCGCACATACAGCCGGGAGTTTCTGCTCAACATTAGCAGAAACAACACAACAAGAAATTCGTATGTCAAGGGGCTACAGGACATACTAAGGAACAGTGGTCTGCTATGGAAGCACTTACCACCACCGACCCTGACTCGTAGATCTCACCCACAGTGGAAGCGTCACAAGCAGTGCGAGAGGAAATAGAAGAGGGGTAAGCACGAAGGAATCTGGAACAGGCTAGCTGCAAACCCACACAAACCGGCAATCCCCACCATCGTACTGTTTAATGTTCGCTTGCTGGATAACAAGCTGGACCACGTACGTTTACTTCGGGCCACTCTAAAGTCAGTTGTGTTCTTGTGTTTGTGGAAACATGGCTCAACGGCAACATCCCCGATGACGCCATACAACTCGACCAGCTAACATGCTATCGGGCAGACAGAACTCTTGTCAAAGGGGGTAAGACTCGCGGCGGGGGACTCTGTGTTTATATCAACAATGCCTGGTGTTGGTACGCTGTTGTGGTCTGTAAATACTGTTCACCACTGCTAGAGACTATGATCATCAAGTGCAGACCGTTCTACCTGCCGGGGGAATTCACAGCAATACTACTTGTTGCTGTTTATATCCCTCCCAGCTCCAACAATAACAGGAGCGAGGCACTTAATGAACTGTACCAGCACATCACTGAGCAGCAAACTGCCCACCCAGATGCCTTTATTGTTCTGGCGGGCAATTTCAACCATGCAGACCCAAAGTCTGTGTTTCCCAAAGAAACACATCAACTTTTCTACAAGGGAAAACAACATCTTGGACAATGTTTACACTACCCAGAGGGGAGAATACAAAGCCCTCCTCCTCCCCCACTTTGGTGCCTCTGACCACATCACTGTTATGCTAATGCCAGCATACAGGCCACTTGTCAAAGTCACCAAACCGGTTCAGAAGCAGATACGGGTGTGGCCAGAAGGGTCTTCAGAGGCGCTGCAAGACTGCTTCTCCACCACAGACTGGGAGATATTCAAACAGGCTGCCACTCACGACAACAACATAGATCTACAGGAATACTTCCTTATCTTATCTTATCTTATCTTAAGATAAGATAAGATAAGCTAATCCTTTAGTGGGACAAATAAAGGATTATCTTATCTTATCTTATCTTATCTTACACAGAGACTGTCACTGCTTACATCTCAAAGTGCATCAATGATGTCACAGACACCAGGACCATCACTGTTCAAGCCAACCAGAAGTCATGGCTCACGGGGGAGGTCTACAGGCTGCTAAGGGTAAGGAATGCTGCCTTCAGAGCTGGAGACAAGGTGGGCCTAAGGACAGCGAGGGCAAACCTGTCACGTGGCATCAGAGAGGCTAAGAGACAATACTCTAGGAAGATAGCACAGCACTTTAAAGACAGCAGAGACACACGGAGTCTGTGGCAGGGGATACAGACTATAACGGACTACAAGCCAATGTCACAGACTGCCGACAGCTCCACCTCCCTGCCGAACGAGCTGAACGAGTTCTTCGCTCGCTTTGAGGCACACAACATCACCCCAGCACAGAAGACTCCACCCCTCCAGGTGATCAGGTGCTGACACTATCCCCAGACAGCGTGAGGAGATCCCTCAGCAGGATCAACGCACGCAAAGCTCCGGGCCCAGACAACATCCCTGGTCGTGTACTGAGAGACTGTGCTGCAGAACTCACAGATGTCTTTACAGACATCTTCAACACATCTCTGAGCCAGGCTGTCGTCTTCACATGCCTCAAAACCTCCACCATCATTCCCGTGCCGAAGAAGTCATCTTCATTCTGCCCTATTGACTACCGTCCGGTTGCAACGGTCTAATCGCTCAACTGAGGATGCCACTCAACAACCCTCCACTCAGCCCTTACACACCTGGACACCAGAGACTCATATGTTAGAATGCTCTTCATTGACTTCAGTTCAGCATTCAACACAATCGTCCCCCAGCAACTCATAATCAAACTAGACAGGCTGGGGATCAATACCTCGATGTGCAACTTTCTTTCTTTTCTTTCTTTCTTTTTATTTAAAAGGGACAATGCATATTCATGAACAAATACTTGTAAATAGGCCAGAATTAGCCCGAAGGCTACTTTACATCTCTAGTCCCTGGCAGGTCAAAGAGATAGAAACAACATAAGACAACTTCACACAACAGACAAACTGTCAATGACAATTCATAGGACAAACATGATAAAAACAGCACAATAAGACACAATCATGAAGCAACTGGCTGCTGGATTTCCTGACAGGAAGACCGCAGGCAGTACGGGTCAGCGGCAACACTTCCAGCACCATCACACTGAGGATGTGTGCTGAGCCCCCTCCTCTTCACTCTGATGACCCACGACTGCACACCATCACACAGCTCCAACCTCTTCATCAAGTTTGCGGACGATACAACTGTGGTGGGTCACATCAGCAACGACGATGAGACACACTACAGGAGCGAGGTGAGCCACCTGGTCAAGTGGTGCAGTAACAACAACCTCTCCCTGAACGTGGAGAAGACAAAGGAGATCGTTGTTGATTTCAGAAGAGACACAGCACACACCCCTCACTATCAATGGAGCTGCTGTGGAGAGAGTAAGCGGCACCAAGTTTCTAGGTGTGCATATCTCTGAGAACCTCTTCTCATCAAAGAACACTGCATCACTGGCCAGTAAAGCCCAACAGCGACTCTACTTCCTCCGCAAGCTGAAGAGAGCCAGAGCCCCAGCTCCCATCATGAGGACCTTCTACTGAGGCACCATAGAGAGCATCCAAACCAGCTGCATCACCGTGTGGTAGGGCACATGTACCGTGTCCTGTTGGAAAAAGCTACACCAAGTAGTGTGAGCAGCTGAGAGGATCATGGGGGTCTCTCTCCCCTCCTTGCAGGACATCTACCACACCCGCCTCATCTGCAAGGCCCTCTGCATTGCGGGTGATCCCACCCACCCATCCAACAGCCTCTTCAGTCTGCTGCCATCAGGAAAGAGACTGAGGAGCCTCCAGGCTAGGACCAGCAGACTGAAAGACAGCTTCATCCACCAAGCTGTCAGGATGCTGAACTCTCTCCCTGCCCTGCCCTCCCTCCCCCCTCGGACGCCCACACTCACCACTTCCCTCTCCCGTTGTTCCTAGATTGTTCCTCACCCACTGCTCCACAGTAAATTTTTAATGCACACTCTGTTTTGCACTATAACTAATGACACTGCTGCTTAAATGACACAATTTGCGCTTTAACACACTACACATTGTGTGTTTTACTTATTTGTATTATATACAAACCTATCGTACTTGTTGTTATGTGCATATGTTATGTTTTGCCATCATGTTTATTGTCATGTCTATAAAATGTTAAATGTTCACTGTGGGCCGAAGGGAGCGCTGCAATTTCAAATCCTGTGTGTGCAACCTGTACATATGGTTTTTGACAATAAAGCTGACTTTGAACTTTGAACTTTGAACTGGGCTCTCATTCCACCAGAAGAGTGCCACAGGTGTGCACTAAGATAAGATAAGATAAGATATGCCTTTATTAGTCCCACAGTGGTGAAATTCCAGTGTTGCAACGCACAGTTCAAGAACAACAGGAAAATGGAACATGCAATAAAACAAGATAATAGATAATGGCTAAAAAAAATGATAATTTAGAAATAGACTTAAAGATAGACTCTAATTTTGTTCCGGTGGAGCAAAAATATAAAATACAAAATACAAAATATAAAATATAAAATACCAAAAAAAACTATTATGTACAATAAAAGTAACAGTGCAGCATATGAACAGAGTAAATCTAAGTAAAGTGACTTCAGTATATTATGTTATTTACAGTAATATGACTATGTTTATGTACAGACAGGATAAATATCAGTAAAGTGACATGTACCAGAGGTCTTCAGTATTGCACATAGATATAGTTGAATGACACATGTTCAGTGTTAACAGTGTTCATTGTATAGTCTGACAGCAGCAGGAAGGAAAGACCTGTGAAACCTCTCCTTCACACAGCGAGGGTGAATCAGTCTGTCACTGAAGCTGCTCTCCAGAGCAGACAGGGCGTCCTGCAGGGGGTGACACTCATGGTCCAGCATAGAGATGACCTTAGCCAGGACCCTCTTGTCCCCCACCTGCTGCACTGAGTCCAGAGGACAGCCCAGGACGGAGCTGGACTTCTTGATGACCTTGTCCAGCTTCTTCCTCTCCCTCTCTGTGATGCTGCTCCTCCAGCAGACCACACCGTACAGGATGGCTGATGCCACCACAGAGTCATAGAAGGTCTTCAGGAGTGGCCCCCTCACTCCAAAAGACCTGAGTCTCCTCAGGAGATAGAGCCGACTCTGGCCCTTCCTGTACAGTGCATCTGTGTTGTGAGTCCAGCCCAGTTTGTTGTTCAGATGAACACCCAGGTACTTGTAAGAGTCCACTCTCTCAATGTCCCTTCCCTGGATGTTCACTGATGCAGTAATTCATGCCAAAGGAGGCCCAACCAAGTACTGAGTGCATGGAACATGAACATACTTTTCAGATGTCTGAAATGTCTGTTTATTTTTTATTTATTTTTTTTATGTTATGTGATATTCTATTTTTCTGAGAGACAGAATTTTGTTTTTTCATTATCTATTAGCTACAATCATAAAAATTCAATAAATAAACTCTTAAAATATGTCACTCTATGTGTCATGAGTCTTTATAATATATGGATTTGAGTTTCTGATGATATTAACATTTTTTGCAATGGACTATTATAATAGTATATATATAGGTCACTTCTGAAGAACTATCTTACTTATTTTCTGGTATTGCCTCAGTGTATGTGTCGAAGAGCTACCTTTCAGACTTTCCTGATAACTCAGACAAATCTTTACCTTATACTTAACCCTTAATTCCCCTCATATTATCCCTCTGAATACTTCTAAAGAGGTACTCACCAAAGGATGAATAAGACGAGCAACAGTCGAAGAAATGAAGTTTGACTTTTATTTTATTTAGGATTAGGTTACACTATAGTGACTCAATTAAGGCCCCCACTATAAGACTTGCACCTTGACTTCAGCACACCTTTATTCGATTGTTTATTCTCTCTGTTAGCTTCCACACCTCCGTTACGCTAGTAGAGTCGCACCCCAACAATGCCCCTCAAGGTGAGTTAAAACCACTGAAGAGTCCGACAGTAACACCTGGGTTCGTGCTTCAATCTACAGCTACACATTTCAGTGCTCACAAACAGAGACAATCACTAGGTGCGTAGTCAAACGCAGTCGTCGGTAGGTCACTGAGCTTTGCCCAGATCACCTTAAGCCTTACTAGAAACCCGATCCTGGGATTTTGCTATATAGAGCCAATGGTTCCTCACAATACGAAAGTACACAGATCTCACATCGAGGATCTAAGGAGGAACAACTCCCAATCATTCACTACAGTATTTATATTCTCAGTAACCCTTATCTCCTCCTACATAAAGTGGTACCATTCTTACAACCTCCTATCACAGGACCGAAATAAGTAGGTCACTTAAACATTTAATAATATACACCAAACAGTTTTACAGGTCAAAAACAACCATTTAGTGCACAAAGTTGGTATGCGTGCTTGTGGTTAGTAACCTTAGTAACTTGAACAAAACAAAGCAAAACAAAGAAAATATAGATGCAAGCAGTTTCGCAAAATCGACCACAGCTGTGGAGCTGGAAATAACAGCATACTAATACACTTGCTTAATTCTTCTTCTTAACTTGTTTTCTTCTTATGTTCTATTTTGTCTATTTGTCACATAAATGTTTATTTCATCTGCTTCTATTAACATTTCATTGATCCATGTCACATCAATATTTCTGATTTTCGTTTCACCTGCCATTGTTATTTCAATAGTTCAAGTTATCTAATCTAGAACAAACTTCAACTTTCAAAACACACTGCTATGTACTTCAAATATTACATGCATTTTTCGACAGTGATTTTTGTTTGTACATATTTATCTCTATATATTATTAAACATACCCATTCAATGGCTATAGGAATGCTTGATGCTTGTGATTATTTACTTATTGTTTCTTTGTTTGTAGCTATTTGTCAACAGTCCTTCTTTATTTATTTACACCTTGCAATTACTTAGGTCTTGCTAGTTCTTTGCAATTTTACTACGATATGCAATTCAACCTATTTTACATGTGTCTTACTCCAAACTAAACAATGTTTTTGCATAGATGGATAAATCTTTCTAAAGTCGTAACAGTTCAACTCATTTTCAAGTATTATTTAAAGTCTCAAATACTCTTCTATTCTTTTTGCGTTTCTGAATCTTTCAATTAAGGATCTCAATTGTCTATTTGGAATACATTAAAAGTGGCTTGTCAGTTTCTCATTCACTCTACATATCTATATGTAAACTAAACCTCCTGTGGGGTACAAGGGTTAGTTACATTTTCTATATTAGCTGCATTTTATAATATTGTCTCTTAAATCTTTCCTATGTAATACAGTAATACAGTAGTACAGAAACTATTGTAACTTCCCATTATATTAAACTTCCACTCATACTCATAATTGTGATTGTACATTGTTACTTTGTTGTATGTAAAATCCCTCAGTCGTCCAGGTAGAATCCATGGCAAAAAAAGGAGAAAATTTAATTTGTCAACTGGACATAGTTTATTTGGTTGAATACGTTTCGCAGCTCATCCAAGCTGCTTCCTCAGTTCAGGAACAACAAGCTCACGGAGACAGAAGCTGGAGACCTTAGACTGAAATTAACAGCTGCACTGAGCAATGCCAAACCTCCACCCTCCAATGTAACACCGGAGGAAAGGAAGGCCATCGCTGCTCTGGAGAAGGACCACAGCATCAACATCCTCCCAGCTGACAAAGGGAGATGCACTGTGATCCTGAACTCAGCTGATTATGAGGCTAAGGTTAACAGCCTACTCAGTGACACCACAACCTACGAATTACTAAAACGGGACCCCACCAATGTGTACAAAAAGAAGATAATTGATTGCTTGCAGAAGTTGGAGAAGGAAGAAGTCATTGATCGACAGCTATATTACAAACTGTACCCTGGTGACGCTATCCCTGGCATCTATGGCCTCCCAAAGATCCACAAACAAGGAGTACCACTCAGACCCATTGTATGCAGCACAGACTCCATCACGTACAATGTGGCCAAACACCTAAAAACCATCTTGGCTCCGCTGGTGGGTAACACGGAGCACCACATTGAGAACACAGCCGAATTTGTGAACAAAATCAAGCATCTCCAGTTTGACCTGGATGAGACAATGGTTTCCTTTGATGTGACCTCTCTTTTCACTTGTATCCCTACATCGGTAGCGGTGGAGGCAGCAAGGAGGAGACTACTGGAGGATACCAAGCTAGAAGAGAGAACCAAACTTTCACCCGACCAAATCTGCCAACTGCTGGAAATTTGTTTAAGTACCACCTATTTCCAGTTCAGAGGAAACTTTTACAAGCAAATCCACGGCTGTGCAATGGGCTCACCGGTCTCCCCGATCATTGCAAACTTATACATGGAACAATTTGAACAGAGTGCCCTGGCCTCATATCCAGGCACTCCACCCACACACTGGTATCGTTATGTTGATGATAATTTCTCAAAAATCAAAATTCAAGATTTGGAACCTTTTACTGCACACATCAATTCTGTAGATCCGAACATCAAATTCACACGTGAAGATGCCAAGGACAACACATTGGCCTTCTTAGATTGTGCAGTAACGATAAGAGAAGACCGGCGACTCCAGGTAGAGGTCTTCAGGAAGCCCACACACACCGACCAATATCTGCTTTTTGATTCACACCACCCACTTCAGCACAAACTGGGAGTCATTCGGACATTACATCACAGGGCCCAAGTGGTTCCTACAAGCGCAGAGGGAAAGGAGAAAGAAGAACAACACGTGGAGAAAGCCCTCTCCGTTTGTGGATATCCTAAATGGGCTTTCAATAAAACGAAGAGAACAAAGAAACAGGACAACAGAGAACCAGAGCCCAGGAGAAGGGGTGTAACTATTCCTTACCTGGCTGGCATTTCCGAAAAACTACAGAGGATCTTCAGACAACATGAAATCCCAGTCTATTTCAAACCCACAAACACTTTAAGACAAAAACTGGTCCATCCTAAGGACAAAACTCCGAGCCACAAACAAAGCAATGTGGTCTACTCCATTCAGTGTAGTGAAGACTGCAGTGAGCGCTACATTGGAGAAACTAAACAGCCACTTCACAAAAGGATGTATCAACACAGACGGGAAAACCAGGGTGGGCCGCAATCTGCCGTACATCTCCACCTAAAAGCCACAGGCCACTCCTTTGAGGACAGCGAGGTCCAGATCTTGGCCAGAGAAAAGAACTGGTTTGAGAGGGGAGTTAAAGAAGCTATTTTTGTCAAGAAAGAGAATCCTTCCTTGAACAGAAATGGGGGTCTCAGACATCATTTGTCTCCCATCTATAACTCTATCCTCAAACCTAAATCAAAACAAACTGGGAAAACAATGGGACTAGCCAGGTCAGGTCCAGAGGTGTGAAAACACCCATCATGGCCCTGAATGGATATGCTAACTACTCCCCCACTCCCACTCCATATTGAATAGACTCACATGACTAACAGAAACTGTTAACAACTCCATATTGTATCACCTGACCAACTGAAACTGTATTTAAATATGTGTTGTCTCAGAGTAATTTTCATTGTAATTAAGCTCCTCCCTTCAGGCAGATATAAAGCAGTGTCCGCCAGCATCTGACCAGAACTGAGGAAGCAGCTTGGATGAGCTGTGAAACGTATTCAACCAAATAAACTATGTCCAGTTGACAAATTAAATTTTCTCCTTTTTTTGCCATTGTTACTTTGTGTTATTTTCATGCACAACTAATAATAAATGTTATTTGTTGTAAAATCTTAAACTGCTTTCATCTATACCTATTTGATGAGATACTTTGATGAATACAAATACACTTCTTTGTTTAATTCAACTCAAAACAAGTTATGGCAAAAGGAGAAATTCAAAACAAGTTACTATTATGGCCTCATTTAATTTAACCTCAAAATGAGTTACTACCTCAATATACTTTGCTTACATATTGCATATATGATTGTCTTGTTTCAATGTCTTAATTCTGTATTTATTTAATTTCATCTTGCATTTAAAATGTTTATATGAGTCTTTATACTAAAATGGTTTAAATGCTTTTCTGAATGCTGCTCAACTATGTATTTTTACCAAGAAGTGCTCCTCTCTGGAATAAAAAGATTCCTAAAGATTTTCTTGACTTCATTTTTGTGTATTCTCATTCTAGGTTTCTGTTTATGGAAGTGTTTACAGGAAGTGTTTATGATTCATCATGTACGACTACTACTGTAGATTATTTTCCAATAAACTTCTCTGTTACAAGTAGCTATGTAATATTTATTGTGGATATATTACTGCTTCTCTATTTATTAAAATATGGTGTTATTTAATTCCAATATGTGTGTAGAATCCCTTAGTCGTCCAGGTAGAATCCATAGCAAAAGGAGAAATTTAATTTGTCAACTGGACAGAGTTTATTTGGTCGAATACGTTTCGCAGCTCATCCAAGCTGCTTCTTCAGTTCTGACTGTTCTCTGAAGCAGCTTGGATGAGCTGTGAAACGTATTCGACCAAATAAACTCTGTCCAGTTGACAAATTAAATTTCTTCTTTTGCTTAATTCCAATATATTCATGAAATCATTATGTGATTTAAATTGTTTAAATTGTTTCCATTTTACTCCTTTGTCGAGTTTAGTTCTTTTCTACAATATTTACAATACAATTCAGCTCAACACTAGTTTGAATTATAGATCCCATAATCCTCAACAGTGATACCAGCCATTTTCACCAGTAATCTCTAAATGTAAATGTCAATAGAGTATGAACATCTTCTACTTTATGTGCTGTTTAAGCCACAAGTTTGAATGTCTTAACAGATCTTTCATTCAATATAAAACTCTTCACACAGAATAGCTGCTTTTATAGTTTTTACATGGGCTCTAGGTGCAGTTATTGTTGTTTTTAATTTTTTTTTATTCAAGCCATCCACTATTGAAGTTTATAGTAAAAAGGAGTAGTAGTACTCCTACACTATAACAATTTCAATTAGTGTGAAGAGAGCTTGTACATTTGTAGGCTGTTACAATGCTAAAATGTACTCAACTGCAAGTCAAAGACTGCTGCCAAATTTGTACTTCACTAGCAAGGACCACACCACAACAATGAATTTGATAAAGATATTTACTGACGGTGAATAGATGTGATGGCTGGGGGGAGACTCAGGGTGGGGGCTCCGTCTCCAATCCAAAATGGTCACCCAGCTGATTCGGAACCCCCAAAAGATGAATTAAGATGAGTGAATGAGGAATGAGCCAAGGAGCTGGTAGAGGACTGATGAATGTACGAGAAGGTGGACACGAGAGGACTGACAGTCGAGGGATCACAATGATTAGGAATGACTGTCCAGCTGGAAGGGGCAGCTTATCGTGGATCGTGGGAATAGTAGGAGATTCTGGCTAAGGATTCTCTTTAGTGGACTGGTCGGAAAGTGGGGAGGAGTTGGATGTGAACTGGGAGGAGAGGTTTGAGTGTGAGGTTGCGTGGACTGGCGGAAGGATTTATGTTGCCTGAAGAACGGTCCTTGGGAGGTGGAATTCGAGTGAGCTTGACTAAAGAGAGAAAGGACAACCTCGAAAGATGGAGGAGTTGAAATGACTAGAACTCGTGGGGAATAGAGAACTGGAAGAACATGCGCAAGGACGGGGTTCACGATGTGGACTGAGAGAGCGTGAAACTGGGTCAAATTGATGCTGAATGAATGGATTAGGAGCCGATGTTCGTGAAGACTGCGAGAAGATAGTGCGTGGTGCGGGATGGTGAGTAAGTCTTTCCGTTAAGCAGATACGTGTTAAGATGATGGAATACGTAGTTGAAGCAGATCGCTGAAGCTGCGGGGGTGGAACGAGATGGAAGTTAGAGTTCAATGTCAAGAATCTTAATTTCATGAGAGCAGGTGGTAGAAGGCAGTAGGATTTCGGTGTCCGGGGTTGGAATGTCCTGAATGATGACTTATTCCTGGAGATCGAAGTGGGTTGCGGAATTGCAATTGCTGGAGGAAAGGTATTACGTTGTAGATGGTGTTGACTGATTTATTATTGTTAGGGCAAAGTGCTGATGAAGCTGAAGACTAATTGTGCAACTCGGGGGCTTGAAAGCCACGCAGAATCCAACTACTGCCGGAGATTAAACGCTGGAGAAACTGGAGCTGCGTTGTGAAGGTGCGATGAAGAAAGAGTCAGGAGTGATGTGAAGAGACCATGGCGTGGAGGGTCTTCTCCCCTGATGGAGAAGCTGGACCTTCTCTGGAGTGGAGATGTTGGGGTTGCACGCGCTGGCACAGATGGTTGTCAAAGGTGATCATGATAGCACTGATGTGTGTGCTCCAGCATGGGTGCAGATGGCAAGCGTGGGAACCTGTGGGTGAAGGAAGCACTGCTCGACTTGCTGAATTATGCGATGAGGGTCGAAGGGATGAGGGTTGAAGGGATGAGACCCGTCGTGGGTCGGGGGAGGAAGGGGAGAGAGGAAGACCCATTGTGGGTCGAGAGAGGAAGGGGAGAGAGGGAGACCCGTCGTGGGTCAAGAGGAGGGAGGGAGATCCGTCATGGGTCAAGAGAGAGAGAGAGGGAAGGAGGGAGACCCGTCGTGGGTCAGGAGAGAGGGAGGGAAGGAGGGAGACTCGCCGTGGGTCAGGAGAGAGGGAGGAAAGGATGGAGACTCGTCGTGGGTCAGGAGAGAGGGAGGAAAGGATGGAGACCCGTCGTGGGTCAGGAGAGAGGGAAGGAGGGAGACCCGTCGTGAGTCAGGAGAGAGGGAGGGAAGGAGGGAGACTCGTCGTGGGTCAGGAGAGAGGGAGGGAAGGAGGAAGACCCGTCGTGGGTCAGGAGAGAGAGAGCGGGACCTGTCGTGGGTTGGTCGGCTCGGAACCTGTGGGAAGGCTGAGGGTCGGCCGAGGACCTGAGGGTGGAGGTGCATGCTGGGGGTGTTGGCGGGGCAGCTACGGGTTGAACGCTGGATGGATGAGAGAGGGTGAATGTGGAGACAGTGTAAGTCGTCGCAACATGAGGAGAGAATGATGAAGGACTACGGTGATGGTGAGGACGAGATGGCAAGAGCATCGCTGAGGCGGTGTATGAGGATAGAACAGTGGAGAAGTCGTGAGCTGACATCGATGGCAGAATTCTCGATTGGGTAAGAGGTGATGAGCCGAGATGGTGTAACCCGGGGTGAGGGCAGCGCTGGGAGGAGCTATATAGCGTGACACATGGTTACTGGCGGCTTAAGCTAGCATGTAATGAGTGACGTGAGCTGCGCGAGCTATAATAGTGTGAGACAGCAAGGGCCGGAATACGAGTTAATGGCGCTACCGTACGTCAAAATTGCATGATTGGCTTGAGCTGGAATAGGGTGAGCGACGCGAGTCGACGGGTGCTGAATATCGGAATAGCAGAGAGCGGGTGTAGAGACTGCTTAGCTAGCATGTGCTGGAATAGCGTGAGCTAGCATGAGTTGCATGAGCTAGCATGGGCAGATGCAAGTCGGTAGGAGAGGTTGAATACCGGGATGCCGTAGTGTGCAGGTGTAGAGACGGGTTAAGCGATCGAATGCGTCTGTATGACATTTCGGAGTGCGAGCGAGAATAGTGTGAGTGGGCGTGGTGACTCTGTAGGCTGTGCAACAACATGAGAAATGACATTTGTGTTGGGTAAGGGGAGGGGGTGCGGGGAAAGGGATAGAGCAGAAGAGGGAAAACGGATTAGAGGCTCTGCCTGTTGTGGGTAGAGCGCGAGAAGCCATCTAGCTCATGATGACTGAAAAAGAGAAAAGAAACGATGGAGAGAAGATGCGTGTGCATGCGGAATTGTGCAGCCTGCGAGACAGGGATAAGACGAATGGGGCGACCTGATCGAGGTCTAACACTGAGGGAGCAGGCACGGGGGGAGAAACAAGCTGCCCCCTCTAGGGGGGCTGTGGAAGCAGGCTGAGATGGATGCAAGGGGATTCAGAGAAGACTGCACAGTAGACAGAAGATATTTACTGGCCACTGGTGGTGATGCTACTTAGCCCCCAGCAGGGGGAGCTGTGAGACTGTAGTAGAGGAGAGGTGGGAGTGATGACGTCAGCAGCTGCGGGCGGGAACCGTGGCGGGAAGCTGGAAGCTCGTTCATCTTGTTTCAGAGCACCAGGGTTATCTTCTTGACCTAAACGGTTGAAGGTCCTGTCCTGATGTTTGATTGTCAACCTGAAGGGTTAGGCGGGTGCCAGGCGGTGCCAAACGCCGTGGGCACCGGAGGCCGGGCTGCAGTTGCTGGAGGCCGGGCCGCACCTGAATTTAAGCTAATCATATTAACTCCACTTAAAGCAACACTTTCGATCACGATCTACTCATTTACAGTAACAGAAATATTGATAATAAGAGACTTTGCACTCCTGATAAGATTGAAATCACTGTTTCCAACTTCTCCAGGCTTATACCTAGGTCCTAACCCATACCACATCCAGTGGTACACTCAAACTAAATAATTAATCTTTTATTTTGCATTCAGTACACCAAACACATTTGTATATGTTTCAGTTGAGTGTTATGGTATCTAGGATCCAGACAGTATATTTTGTTGGTGGTGTATCCTCCACCACAGCTTAAAATATATGTGAGTTTAAAAAGAGCTCACCTCTCCACATGCATGTGAGCGTGAAACCATGCCCACAGCCATGTCATTTCATCAGATTCAGATAAAATACAGAGGACTCGCCTAAACATGCAGTGGTTCACAGCTGTGTCCTTAAGGGTGGTTGGGGGGGTCTAAAGACACGAGACCCCAGGGTGCTCTAGGAGGCTTCTTCAGAGCACTGGACACAGGTGCACGTGTAAATCATCTTGGCAGACCTGAAATCCTTAGCCCAGGCACTTTCACAGCCGAATGTAGATGTCATAGAATCAAATGAGATCAGCCCAGAGTGAGATCCTGAGCTACTCTGACCTGTAGAAGACAGCCGCCGAGATGTGGAGAGACGGTGCTCCTTGTCGTCAACACTGGAGGAACCATTGGGATGAAATACCAACCAGGCGGTATAGTATTAGCAATGTCTTATTTGGTCTTTTTGTCTTTTTATACCCCTGTTGTGACAACAACATCCATGTACGTATGTGCTGAAATAACCAGCTTAAGACAGCTGGAGCCAGTGGCATCAGCTAGCTGTATACGACAATTGTGTTTGTGCAACCAGGATCAGTTGTTCATTTGTTTATAGAGCAGAAATGACACTTGAACGTACTCAAACTGCAGATATGACTCAGGATTAGACATAGTGGGCTTACCTGACAGGTAACTTCAGTTTTCTCTCAATGACTAACTAGATGTTTACATTGGATGGTGGTTCTTGTGCCCTGCACAGGAAGTGGCCAGGCTCATTTCCCTTACGCACCTAGTTCAGCAGATCAGAGTGTGCAGACAGCACCCCAAAGCACCACGCAGTTCAAACAGCTGATTAAACATTAAAGGGAAGACTGGCTCGGACTGGCAGTGATTCTAGACTTTCTTTTCTTTCATAGTCTTTTCTTTCAAGCCTCACATCTGATCTAATCAGCCCACAGAGACAGTGAAGAGGAAACACATATTCAGCTAATTTTTGCTTGGGTACACCTGTTCTATTGGTTATACTCAGCTCTAGACTTCACCATAGTGAAACACAGAGGCAGCAGCTGCAGGCCCTCCTCTCTACTCGCTGCCTATTCAAATCTCCAACTAGTATATAATTAATCCTGATCAAACAAACCGTTAAGCTGTAGATAATATGTCATCAGTTATAGATAATAGACCTAATGTTTGTGGAGCGAAAAAGCTCCAGTGAAATGTGATATCTTCATATTCAAACTAAGCAATTCAGACATCTTTTATTATTATGTCTGTGTCCTAATATTTCCATTTTCCAAGTTTCTCATTTGCTTTGTTTAGCTCTGCTTTATTGTAGGCCTATAAGAAATGTTGATTGGCATTCATTTAATTTCCCCTTTTTGAATGAGTTATTGTGCTAAATGTTGTATGTAAATTACCACTAGATGTCAGTATAATACCAGTATTTGTGAAGTCTCCTGTCACCTTTCATCATGTATTACCTGTACATGTGTTGTTCCCAGGGCTTGTCCCCGTACCCAATACACTCGAAAAGTTCCTATGTCAACTTCCCATTCTCCACAATGAGAAGTACGCCCAAAAATATGAGCTCTACAAACGTTATGGAGAACACGCTCTTAATACTAATTAATGATTAATTAACTTAATACTAATAATAATACTTGATTCGCAAGACACTGAAAGAATATTAATCTATGCTTCTTTATTATAATTGCAATAATCACAAATCTATCCAAAATGAGAAAAAGTGGAGTAGTAACATCAGTAATCAACCTGAATGAGTCTATAACATGTGTTGAGTGGATTGTGACGGGAATTAGATCATGTGTGGGTTTCAGGGGAATTTGATGGCCTTCAGTTATTTTGTCCACATTTTAGACTGATATATGATAATGTGAACAGGTAAAGGGAAACTCATTAGCTTTTTCTTATAATATAATTGTACTTTAGTGTAAAATGCATGATCAATCCAGTCCTTTTTGTATATAAACACTGCATACACAGCAAACTACAAATGCAACTTGAAAATCAAATGTACTGTTATTTACAATTTACCCAACACCATCCAAAAGGCTCAGCATAATAGCTTTTTCTTGCTTCATGAACTCACTGAGGGTTTGTCAGTTTCCAGAGTCCTCTTTAAAGGGCCCATATGACACTATTTTCTGATCTGTGTTATAATGTAGTTTCCTCATCACAAACACACCTGGAGTTGTACAGAAAAAACAAAAATGTGTCTGTTTGCTGCAAGTGTTCCAAACAGTGAGCACAGATAGAGTGAAAAAGGATCAGAACTTTAGACACAACAAAATCCAGGCACTCCAAAAAAGTAAAAGTCGCACGAGGAAAAGTAGAGTTAGAAGGCCTTTATTTAAATGGCCATGGCAACATGTTTCCACCATGACTGGTCTTCATCAGGGCTTTGTTGAAAGACCTGGAGTTGTGTTTTGTTTCATTCCCACATGTAAAATACAAAAACCCTGCAGATTTAGGTTGAGCTCTTCTATCAGACAGAAAACACTCTGTTCCACCTTGTGATGTCATATGGTAATACAGGAAGTGCTCTGTTGTTTTTAAATAATTTCCCTTGTGGATCATTAAAGTTTGTCTAAATCAAACCTCCATACACTTTCACTAGAATCATTTGGATAATTTCAGTCCTGGACTTGCCCATCTAACTTGAAAACTACCACTACATGACATCACAAGGTGGAACAGCATTTTGAGCTTTGGAGATGTAGACAGACTAATAATGCAGGATTACTCAAACGTGTGAATGAAACAAAACACAACTCAGGTATGTTTTTTGAGGAGGTAACATCACTCTAACATGGCTTAAAGCTCACAGTAATAAATTTTGCATAATAGGGCCTTTAAATGAATCATTGCTTTAACCAGCTTTGTTAGATTGGTTCAATAAAGACATGACCCAATTTTCTCTAAGAGGACTCATGACTATGTGTTTGTGCTTTTTCATTTGCACATGAACTAAAGTAGAATGTTTCTGTTTTTGTAATGATGAAAATTGCTCTCACGTGTTTTTGCAGGCAGAATGAAAAGGACACAATGGACAGAAGGACAGGCTACATAATATTGGAGTACAGCCCGTTGTTGGACTCTTCAAACATGACTCCGGAGGACTGGGCAAAAATTGGAAAGGATATTGAAGTCCGCATTCACATTAACACATTCATCTTATAAGCACAATACATATGACATGTCTCTTGTTTAACCTCTTGGGCTCTTTTTAAAGTCAATACATAAGGAGATGTGTTTTTATCTTGTTGATGTGTTTCTGAAAGTTCTGAAGAAGGCTTGCAGCTAGTAGTCCAAACATGTCAATAAGATAAATAAAATCTCC
Organism: Taenioides sp. WSHXM2023; assembly: GCA_029959045.1. Lineage (NCBI taxonomy): Eukaryota > Metazoa > Chordata > Actinopteri > Gobiiformes > Gobiidae > Taenioides > Taenioides sp. WSHXM2023. The sequence goes on from CM057090.1 coordinate 34,945,470, forward strand.
TGTTGTAATGTCCTTAAAAAGAAGTGTACAAGTGAACAAAAGAAGACAAAAGGAGCGTTTTTTGATTATGTCTCTTGTTTGTGTTTTGTCTCAGCTCTATAATGGCTTTGTGATTCTCCATGGGACAGACACTATGGCTTACACATCTTCAGCCCTGTCCTTCATGTGTGACCATCTGGGCAAACCTATTATACTCACTATACTCACAGGTTCACAGGTAAATAGGATTTTGTCAAGATTTTTGTTGTGTAAAAATCTCTCCAAAATAGTTTCAGATTTCAGATGCCAATATATGAAGTACAAAACGATGGCATGGACAACCACTTGGTGGCGCTGTTGATTGCTGGACAATCACAGATCATTCCTGAGGTGAAAAAAAAAGAATTTTCATGCATAATTCATAAAATCTATTCAAATATATCCTTGAGATAACAAGTATAGTTTATTAGCACACCAAAATGAATCAAAGTGAAATGATGGTATCTAGAGAGGTTGCAATGACAACAGAAGCCCTAGAGTCTTCTGTTTCATGACATTGAAAGGCAATTAATAGAGCAGAGAAAGGAGTTCAGTCAAATATGGGGCACATGACGAACTTTCTCTAATAGTTCTCCTTGTGTGTTGATCTGTTCTCATCTTTAGGTGGGTTTATATTTCCATGGCAAACTGTACAAGAGGCAATCATGTGACCAAGGTGGATGCTGGGAGTTTTGAAGCGTTCTCTTCTCCTAACCTGGCACCTCTGGTCTCCACTGGAATGGCCATTACAGGTAAGCCAGAGGGATCCTGCATATTTAATGAAAGTGTCCTGATGTGTGGAATAAAAGCCTGTCCTTCACTTGTAGTTAATTGGGACATTGGAAAGACAAAGCTGTGGCAAAGTTTCAAGTGAGCACAGAGCTGAACAAAATGTGGGGCTGCTGCAGCTCTTTCCAGGCATCACTGCTGCCACTGTGAGTCCTTCCAAACACAAGCACACAGTCAATTTACTGCAACAAACAGTAGATTTGTGAACACACAAATGAATAATGCATATGGTCCTTTGGGGAATTTGATATCTTTGAGTGTCTCGCTGCTGCTGACTATTGACAATAGATTTCTAATAGTTACTTTTCCCTTGTGGTTGGAAAACATTAAACCAAGTATGGAATGCAAATGTATAATCTTAGACTTAGAATTAGACAAATGTATTTATCCACATGGGAATTGGAGTTTTTCTCAAAAACTACACTGCTGCTGCTCTATATGCACAGTGGGCAGAGGGTCACAGAGGATGAGCTCTTCTCGCTCCTTTAAAACACAACATGTTCACTTTAACACTGATTATTTGAGTCAATATTGGTGCTATCACTACAAAATGAGAGATTATAGTGTTCTCAGTCTGAATATGTGAGCTACAAGTTTCTGTATGAAGGAGTCTTTTAGCTACAACTCGTTAAGATACGCAACTGTCCAGAGCTTGAGCGAGGTGTAATCCTTTCAGGCCCGTGCCAAAAGTATCAATGGAGGATCAAATCTCTCAAGATCATTTTTCCCCATGTGCGCAAAGTCTCATGGCAATTTCATCTCCCAAGATCTCGTCCCATCCCTACTAATGATTAATACTAACATACATCAGTCTATGGGTATTTACATCAAACGAAAAGAAGTTTAATGAATACATTTATTTACATCTTTGTATATGGCCAGTTTTCTCCTCCTTCCGTGTTCATGTAAACTTCCACCACAGCCTTTCCCACAGAGGGCTAAAGGGCATGACCGATCACCCCGTAAAGAAGGAGGATTGCCATTCTAGTCATCTGCCTTCTGCATCCTCTGCCATTACTAATGAGATGATATAGGGCCTTCCAGTGCCAGCCAACTGCAGAGAGAGATAATGGGTGTGGAGGTGGTTCCAGATGGGCTTTTAGGTGGCTGGATGATGTAAGAGGGCTTCAGAAAAGATAACATTGAAGAATCATTTGTTTTAATCCTTGAACAGTTGAACAGTCAGCACACTCAGCAGTATATTTTGTTTTTATGAGATGAAAAGCTGCAAATGTATCATCAGAGCTCTATCAGCAGAAGAAGAAGTTAGAGCCTCAAATTCATTTATTCATTATTATTTTCAAGTTATGAAAAATATGTTTGGCAGTGTCAAAAGAATTATACATTTTTAAGTCAGTTCTATGCCACATCAGTATGCAAATAAGTGCTCACTAGGAGAGAAATGACTTGCTGTGGTCTGTACAGAGATGACCAAAACAGCACTTTACTGACACACTGACAGTGTTGGCAAAGAAAGGCTTGAATCTAGAGGAAAAGAAAAATGTATGCCCACCCATTACTTTTTCAACATCTAGTCAAGAAATACATTTGTTTGCACATGAAAACATGAAGTTTATTTTATGTTATGCAGTAGACTTGGTTGTGTTTGTCCAGAACAGGTGGAAAAATATGCAACTGAAACCAGACATTGCAAATGTGTTTTTTAAAAAGTAATTTAAAAGAGCAACAATAAAGCGTGAATCTTCGTGTCATCTCTGTATGCAGTGTTCAAAGTAATGTTGTGTTTGTAGATGATAAGACAGAACCTCCGAGGTGAAATGAGCCAAGCTGTGCTTGGAGCCAAGCTGTGCCTGAGTGACAGCCATTTCATCCAGGCTATTGCCAAATCTCTGAGCCTCAGCTGCACCGAGGTGAGGGCCGGGACTGGAGTTCTGAAGCTTATGAGCGCTTACATGTTTGAATCTGTGCTTTTTGTTTTGCAACGTCTTTTATTTATGATTTTCCACTGTTTTGTCAACAGGAGTTGGAAACAATCCGTGATGCCCTGACTCCCCTACTCGCCTGTACTGCTGCTAAGACCGGAGACACTGAGACACTTAAAACGAATGGTACTTCATTCAATCATACTGCAGTTTTTTCATGCAAAAGTGGTACTTTCCAAATGAGGTCATGCCTTAATCTTGGCCATAGTGGCCAGAAGGCTTTTTCCTGATTTGGACAGTAGTATGTTGTTAGATTTTTTAAATGCATTTTTGAATCAGAAGTTTACAAAATAGGTTCCAAGTCCCTTGTGACTATAAATGCCAGATAGAGAAAAAAAAAAAAAGATGCAAAAACATGAAACTAAACATGAGGCTAGCCTTGTTAGGTGAGCTAAGTTTCCAGTCTCCAGTCACATGTGTTTTGTACTCTATCCAAATGCATTTTCTAAATGTTTTTTCTAATGAATAATGAGTACAGAAAACCTTTTTTTCTGTGACAGGGCAGCCATTTGTTTTTCAGAGACTATGATGGACGGACACATGTGGCGTGTTGTGAGGGCAACTTCAAAGCAGTGGAGTACCTGCTGAGCCAGGGCGCCACAGTGTATGTTAAAGATCACTATAGGGCCACTCCCCTGAGCAATGCAGCACACTTTAGGTACGGCCTGATTGTAAGGCATGTCATCATAAAGCTGGGACAGTGACGCCTCCTGCTGGCCACTAGCACTTACACTTTGGTTTCCTCCAGGGATCATGTTAATGACTCTTTAAGGTGCATCTTTCCCCAGAGGACTAGTCCCACTGAAAAAGGGAATTCAACCATGAACCCTACAGAAAACTAGCTCTGATTTGAAGAACATGACACTGACTGTTATCAGACTTAGGCTAGTGCAGGGTTTTATAAAGCATATGTGCTTTTAGTTATTCAGTGACATGGCCAAAAGTGTGCACCAGGAATGCTCTTCTTCATGTTTAAGTGCAGTGCTTAGCCTTATTAATAGTGTCACTGTGTTGAATGGGTGGTTTATTATGAGGGTTAGGGACTTGTCACAACATGCCAACCAACTTTACACACCTTCATACTGTATTTAATTGTATATTTATTTATTTTCTTTAAAGTTGCTGTTGTTGTTCTAGCCCAAATGTCTAAATCAGATTTCAATGAGAGTAAACTGATTTTATTCTCTGTTTTCTTTTAATGGAAGGTAACAACTAATACTGGTGTAAACCTCTGAATTCTAGAGACAACGAAGTGGTGAGGCTATTGAGGAAGACTGGAGCTCCCCTCTCTCGTGACGAACTGGATGAAGCAGGCGTAGAGCTGTGCAGGTGAGAAACGAGTGTCTATCCTACATAGCTGATGCAGGCCTAACCTGTCATCTTACTCAAGGTGGAGGAACTCTGCCTGGCCTCTCTGAAGTTGGGCCGATAACTTGCTCGTTATATATCATGGAAAATGTTGTTTTGGACACAATATGCTTTGGACAAAATATACTGGACACGAAGAAGAATTATTTCAATCCCACCTGCTCACAGGTATAGCTCAAATAATGGCTTGGACTCAGTTACAACTTACTGTAGTTATTTTAACATATAAAACATAGGAGAAAAAATGTCGCTGGATCAAAATGTCAACATTATCAACCTTAAAGCCACATTCAGCAAAAACGATTCAAATACTGAAATTAAAGCATCAATTCAAATTATGTGTTGTGTTTTTCATCTTTCATAAGCCATGAAACACATGCCTCTTTTCTGTGAGTGGGCTTGCCTCTCTACAGACCTGACACGTAACTTGGCCTGGGGGTATGCCACCTGTCTCCATGGAAATGTTATTTCTATGCTGCACTGTTCTGCAGTGTGGTATAAAACATTTGTGTTCTAATAACCATTGCCTTTGTGTCTTTGTCAGCCTGGCAGCCAGCGGTGATTGGAGAGTCTGGAAATCTGGAGCCTTGCTGCTGCAGATTTTACCACACCAGGATCTGATGGGCAGAATGCCATTCAAGTGGTGTGTTAAACATCGCAACTTTCTAAAAGTAAAAGAAAATGTGTTCAATAAGAGACGACTTTTCTTATTGTCACAAGCTCAGTGGGGTCACCAAAAAGAAGTGGTAGCAACTTATTCCAGCTGCTCATGAGCACTAGAACCAAGGTAAATCAAAGAGTGGGCAAAGAGTGTGGATTTGTTAGTGGTGAATTGTAAAACATTGAAACATTTTCAAGAATGTTGATTTAAAAATGCAAAGGTTTGGAAACTTAACATAATATTGTCCCATATCATTGCCACTCACCATTTTAGTTCTTTTGAATGTCTCCAGTGTTTGCATTTTTAAATGTGGATTTAACACAAAGTCCAATTTGTGTGTTTTGATTTTTTGTGGGTATAGACATATATCATAGTCCAATGAGGTTCATTGGTCTTCTGATCATTTATTTTGATAAATTCTTTTTTCAGAGCAAGGTTTAGTTTGAGCTCACCTCACCCTGTTTTGTGTCCAAGCCTCGTCAGATCTAGTGTAGGGGCCTCTCATTCCATTTGGTGAATGCTGAAGCTGCAGCCTGCCTCTCAAAGTGTCTAAGTGTGTGTTTCTAGTCATGACAGTTTTAACGCCCATGGACTAGTTTCCCACTTTGTGCTTTTTAGTAACTTTTTACTTCTGTTTTTGTCTTGGAAGAGGATCGAGTTCATTGCATCAGGATTGTGAAACCCCCGCAGGACCATGTCACCTTTCCATTCACTTTACAGTCTTCCTTCCCAGCTTAATTTACCAGTAAATCATGAATATGTCAACTTATCTGTCCCTGGGCTCTCATGGGGCATTGAAATACGTCTAACCATGTGCTTGCCAACTTTATCTTATTGTTCCCAGCCTTGAATGTGTCTAAAGCCATATAATGTTTTATTCAAAATGAGTAAAAGACATTTTCAAAACCATAATTTGTGTGTGTCATTGTGGTTTGTATTGTCATGTGAATAGTATGGTTTGCAGGTTTAAATTAAACATATCTCATAAAATTTACGTAAATATGTGTTTTGTTTTGGTTTTTAGTTTTGGGGTTTTTTTGGGTCTGTTTTATTGTGAAAGGGTAGAGTACAAAGGAATGCCTCATATACAATTTATCATGATCAAAATCAGCACTTGTGAATCAGCACAACCCAGAAAGTGAAAGTAGGTGACATAGCCAACTTAACCCACTATGACTCCTCTAGTCATTGGTTCTACAGCTCTGTACAATTAAGTACACTGAAAAGTCAAATATATTAATATAGCTATATACTAGTAAAGTAGGTCCATCCATCCATTTTTTTTTCTGATTATCTGGGCTGGGTCGTGGGGGCAACAGTCCAGTCTAAGCAGGGACACCCAGATTTCCTTCACCCCGGACACTTCCTCCAGCTCCTCCGGGGGGTCCCTAAGGCGTTCCCATGCCAGCCGAGAGACATAGTCCCTCCGTGTCCTGGGTCTTTCCCGAGGCCTCCTCCCAGTGGGACATGCCCGGAACACCTCCCGAGGGAAGCGTCCAGGAGGCATCCAGAACAGATGCCCCAACAAATGCTTCAGCTGGTTCTTCTTGACGTGGAGGAGCAGCGGCTCTACTCCGAGCTCCTCCCATGTGACTGAGCTCCTCACCCTATCCCTGAGGGAGCGCCCAGCCACTCTGCGGAGTAAACTCATTTCGGCTGCTTGTATCCGCGATCTTGTCCTTTCGGTGAGGGGAGGAACGTAGATTGGCGGTAAATCAAGAGCTTTGCCTTTCGGCTCAGCTCCCTCTTCACCATAACGGTCTGATACAGCAACCACATCACTGCCGATGCTGCACCGATCTGCCTGTCAATTTCACGCTCCAAAACTGCACAGGTTGTGGGGGACGGGTCAGACTAAGAGCAGTTCAGAAGCCCTTTATGAAGAGTGAAACAACAAGGCCTGTTGCCTGGATTGGTGTTACCAGGGCCCCACCTTGGAGCCAGGCCTAAGGTGGATGCTCGATGGCAAGCGTCTGGTGGCCGGGCCTTCCCCCACAGGACCAGCCAGGCACAGCCCGAAGGAGTGATGTGGGGCCGTCCTCCCGTGGACCCACCACCCACAGGAGGAACCATAAGGGGCTGGTGCAGGGAGATCTGGGCAGCAGTCGAAGGCAGGGGCCTCGACAACTGGATCTCCAGACATGGAGTCTAGTAAAGTAAATAAAAATGCTATTTGCTACCACTATCCCACCAACAGTCGTGAGTACAAAGTGAATAGTTAATTTAGGTTTATGCAAAGCATTTACTAACCCAAGCCAGTTGGAGCCAGGATCAGAATCAGAATCAGAATCAGAAAAGCTTTTATTGCCGTTGTCAGTGAATACAATTCACAGACTAGGAACTTGCTTTGGTGATGAGGTGCAACATAGAATACTGAATAATAATAATAATAATAATAATAATAATAATAATAATAATAATAATATAAAGTAGCGATCACTATTTAAAAAAAAAGATAATAATAATAATAAAGTATCACTATTTAAAAATAAAGTAAGAGCATGCAAAAAAGATTAAGATATATAATAAAAAAAAATTAAAATAGTCTAGTATATACAGGAGCATCAGAACAACAGTGCAAACTGACAGTGCAAAAGATCAAGTGATGTGGCATGACTTATTTAAAGTGACTGGTGTTATAAAGTGTCCAGCTTAGTACAGGTGTTATAAAGTGTCCATCTTAGTACAGGTGTTATAAAGTGTCCTTAGTACAGGTGTTATAAAGTGTCCTTAGTACAGGTGTTATAAAGTGTTCATAAAGTGTTCATGAGTCCAACGGCAGAGGGGAAGAAACTGTTCTTATGGCGAGAGGTTCTGGTCCGTATGGACTGTAGCCTTCTGCCAGAGGGAAGTGGCTCGAATAGTCCATGTCCAGGGTGAGAGGGGTCAGCTGCTATCCAGCCTGCTCGCCCCCGAGTCCTGGA
>CM057090.1:34955672-34990672 GCA_029959045.1 Taenioides sp. WSHXM2023
ATATATTTGTATATTTGTATTCTTTTACATATATATATATTATATAAGAGATATGTTTTATTATATATTTACATTTCTTTCACTCCCTGTACATAAGAGCTACCTGATGTTGTAAATATGTTAATATTTATTGTGATTTTATTTTTTATTTACTTATTGTTCTGAGTGTTTGCACAATTTTTCACAACTTTTTGCACTATACTGTCCCCTGACTGTGAGCTTCTGTCACAAGTGAATTTCTCCTCTGTGAGATCAATAAAGTCTTATCTTATCTTATCTTATCTTATCTTAATAATAATGTTATTATTATTACAAACGGTGTAAGTGGTTGCGTCATATTATCTGAAGTGTCACACTGCTCTCTGGTGGCCACTTTGCATCCGTACACTCCCTTGTTAAATGTTTGTTTAATGAAATCCATTTAAAGCGAAATGTGAACGTTTCTTTTAAACATTACATTATTGTAAACGAACCATTGCTAGCGCGGGGTTGGAATTCTCGCCGAATGTCTAATGTATTTCTCATTTTGACATTTTCTGTCCTTTTTGATATTAGCAAATTAGGATAAATATATATAAATAAATAAATATTTTCCATTGATTTGTCTGCTTTTGTTATTTGTGTAATAATTAAAGAAGGCAATAATAACCAAAATTGTATCCTATGCATAAAGACTTTATTATTATTATTATTATTATTATTATTATTATTATTATTATTATTATCATTATCATTATTATTATTATTATTATTATTATTATTATTATTATTATTATTATTATTTTAATAATTTAAAGCCAAAACAAAACAATAACAAAACTGACATACATGTAAAGCTTAAAGAGGTCCAGTCCTTTTTTATTTTTATGAACCTGACGCCGCACGTGACAGGTCCACCCCGGAAGTGTTTTTAAAGCCAACGGTGCTAACGCAAGGTAGCATTAGCATCAACGGCAGCAGCGGGACGTGAGGAGGCAGCGCACCAGGGATCTTAGTGCTGCTGCGGGATGGAGCTGACACGCAGGAGTGAGTATGATCGTGCACCGCTGTCCTCTGCACCTACGGGCTGCAGAGACGCGTGCTGTTTGTATAAATCTGTGCACGAGTGTGTTCACCAGGCTGCAGAGCGGGGCTAGCTGTTAGCTTTAGCCCGCAGTACACAGCACGCGCCGAGGCTGTGCTCCGGACAGGTTTTGTGTCGCGATCAGTTCATTATTATCAGTGCAAAATATTCTATTCATCAATGCAGATGGGCAAACAAATGCCTCGTACACAATAATATTAAGGTCCTATATTACACAGATTTAAACTATATAATATAATGTTATCTGCTTAAAAACACACCTGGAGTTGTGTTTTGTTTCATTCATAGATGTTTAAGTAATCCTGGATTATTAGTCTGTCTACATCTAAAAAGCTCAAAATGCTCTGTTCCACCTTGTGATGTCATGAAGTGGTAGTTTTCAAGTGAACAACTCCTTTTACTTTCAATTCAGTAGAGATTGGCAATTCCAGGTCTGAAAATATCCAAATAGTTTTAGAGAAGGTGTAAGGAGTTTAAAAACACAGTAGAGCACTTCCTGTATTACAACATGGCATCACAAGGTGGAACAGAGTGTTTGAGAGAAGAAGCCTAAATATGCAGGGTTTGTGTGTTAAACATGTGTGAATGAAACGAAACACTTCAGGTATGTTTTTGATGAGGAAACATTCTAATACGGATCAGAAAATGGTGGACTATGGGCCTTCTAATATTGCGATAGACAAATATTTCACAAAATGGGTAACAAAAAACCTCCAAAAATGTCATGCATTTAAGTTGTTCATTAGTTTATTTACAACCCAAAATTGCAACTTTGATATTACTTTTTATTTTGTTAATTAAAAAAAGTTTAGTGTGTCCAGAGTCTAGCCATGTCCAACTAGAAATGGATATTTAAATTCCTCTGCAGCACTGAAGATAATGCATCCAAATTGCATGATTTTAACGTAAATCTTCTGTAAATCTGCTTGAAATGAGACAAGACAAGCCCAAATGAAATTCTAGCCCACAGAATCAAACCTACACATGTATCTCTAGATTTTTGCCCACCTACAATTTCAGTCTGCCCACCCAAGTTCAGCTGGCTAGAACTGGGCCTACGGATATGTAAAAAAAAAAAAATAGCTGTCTAGTTTTCAACCTACTTTTGCCTTGTGGAAGGATTACATATTTGTCTGAAAAATGATCTTTAAGTGTGCTGTGAAATGCCCTGCTCATGTTGATGTGTTTTCAGATTTTAAGGAGAGCCTGGACACGGTGTACGGGGCCATAGAAGAGGCAGATTTCCTGGCCATTGATGGGGAATTTTCAGGTGCTTCTAGATCTTTATTTGACATTTTCCTTCACTCCTTTTAGATTCATTCATTGGATGCCTGTGTGCACATGTGCATAGAATTCTTCCTCTGCAAATAATGACCCACAGTCCACAAAACAGCGTTGTCCAGTTTGAAGCGTTCTTTAAAGGTAAAAAAGTGAGAGTTGTTCCTCACGTGTGTCTCTTTACATCCACACAGCGTATGGATCTAAGTGAAGCTGCAGATTAGTGACTCTACTTCCTCTGTACTTTAACGTTCAACTTCTGTGCATTAAAAATCAGGAAACCGCTGACACGAGGTGCGCTCACAGCTTTTAGCTTGTGGTACGCAGACATATCCCGATGCAGTCTTTGTGCTCAGAGATTTAATATAATCTGATTCTCGTCGTGTTTGTGCTGTGTGCTTTTTGTTGCACGACCTAAAAAATTAGATTATTAATATATTGGACAGCAACAGAAAGGAGAAGGTATGTGGCGAGTTCACTGACGATTTTGGAAGTGAATCCTAAGTTTAATATCTTAGTAATTATTGTGACAGGCCTATTTACTATCAACATATTGTTTAATATATGAAAGCTGGAACAATATTTTTTGTGGGGCTCAAAATTTATTGTATGCACAATTTCTTTGTAAAAGCGGGGAGATTTGGGGTATTTTTGTTGTGATCCGATGAGATTTGAACTGTTGAAAAAGTAACTTCTGTGGCTAATTATAATTATTTCTTCATTCTGCTATTTGTTGCATCTCATGCCACTTAATGGTCCGGATCTATATGAAAATGGTTTACAAGGATTATCCTGCCTTATTGTGTCAGTGGAATAAAGTAGTTTCAGTATTATCATTTATCACAGTACATCTCTAGCAATATATCGTGTTTCAAAATGAATTATTGTGACACGCCTATGAGTACATATAAATACATTTTTCCTAGTACTTTTCTGTATAGTCAGTTTGAATAGTTTTAAGAGCCTTTGCCACAGCCTCTATTAATTTATTTCATTGGGACAGAGCATGTTAATGGACAAACATGACACAGTGAATGCAAACACACCGGATTGTAGCCTAAGGTTAATTTCCATCCGTTGTCCCAAAGGGCTGGGGTCACAGGGGGCCAAACAATAAAATATTGCACACTCCACTCATTTCACAGTTCTCATTTTAGGACTAGGACATGACAAGAATTCCTTTAGTTGACCACAGGCCTAGTCGCCGATGGTGTCACTGACCGCTCCTCCTCTATGTCCAGGCATCAGTGACGGTCCAAACGTGAGCGCGCTGACCAATGGACTGGACACACCTGAGGAGCGCTACGCCAAGCTCAAGAAGGTCTGAGCGCCACACCCCATCAGCAGTGTGGTCACAATACTAAAATGTCAAACTCAATTTTGATACTAAGGAATAGACTCAAAAGTAATTCCAATACCATGATGATAATACAAAAACAACACTCTTTAGACAATAGAATTCAGTTTTCAACTTTAAATCATAGTACTTTCTTTTCCCGTGTGTACTCCCTCACTGGTCCTGTAGATTCCATAGTGCTCCATGGGCGTGTACTAGTCTATGTGCTCTCAAACTCAAGATCATTCTAAAGCTATTCAGGAAAGGTTCTTTTCTGTCCGGTTAATGGGCCTTATTTAGTATCAACACCTGCTCCAATGAGTATCTAGTTTCGATACTAGTTTTAGTATTGATTTAGTGTCTGATTTTTGGATACATTAGACAACCCTTCTCACGAGGCTGTGGGTTGAATAGTGTTTATCATCTGTAACACGTGTCCTTCTCTCTCCTCCAGCATTCTATGGACTTCCTCCTCTTTCAATTTGGGCTATGTACATTCAAATATGATCAGTCACAGTCAAAGTGAGTAGAAAAAATGCAATACAAAACGCCAGTGCTTGAAACGTCGCTCTCGTACTACATCCAACGCTGTTCTATCCTGTCTCCTCCAGGTACATCACAAAGCCTTTTAATTTTTATATATTCCCCAAGCCCTTCAACAGATCCTCTCCAGATATTAAGTTCATCTGCCAGGTGAGTTCAGGTCTGGTTTAACAGTTGAATTTTTAATCCAATGGACTGACCAGTGTTTCTCTTAACTGCAGAGTTCCAGCATAGACTTCTTGGCGAGTCAGGGTTTTGACTTTAACAAAGTGTTCTGCCATGGTACGTATGGGCCATAGACTGTGTGTATAAATGGACATGGTTAACCTGCTAGCCGACGCATTCCAAATAGGAAGTGGGCATGGTCGCACTTCCTGCTCGGTCTGCCAGGCTCGACTTTGTATTGAGAAAAACGTCACTCCTCTTTCTGTAACTGCTGCTGTCAGGCTCGTCATTTTGGTCTTAAAATGTTCGTATTAACCCGCTCTGCATGATACTGGTGTTTTATTGTATTTTGCTATTTTGTTCGTAAATGAATTCCTATTCCTAATATGAAATTCTGCGCCAAATTTGACCCTATAACTGCTAGCCTCGTGAGCGTCATGAGTGCAGCCGAACACTATGGGTGACATCACGCTCTTGGTCCACTTCTTTATACAGTCTGTGGTATGGGCTCATTGTTTAATATTTATGGTCAGTGCTTAGTTTCCTGCTGGTACAAATGCTGATGGGTTCTTTGTAAGCCTGATTCTATTTTACAGGAATTCCCTACCTGAACCAGGAGGAGGAGGTACAGCTGAGGGAGCAGACGGAGGAGAGGAGAAACCAGCATGCCAACGGTGTGGGGACGCCGTCTTTCATCTCCCCCTCCGCCAAGGGCCCCGCCCACGTGCCTGATGAGCACAAGGACTTCATCAAACGGGTGGTGTAAGTGGCTCTCACCGCAGCTTCGGTCCTGTAAGGTCATGAGTGTATTTACATTAGGTGCTATATCGGTTCCAGTATCTGTATTGGCCAATATCGATATTCGATACGGATATTTTTTTGCTGCTGCTCCAGTCTGTGTGTCTTTGTGTCAGTCCCAGTTTGTCCGGTGCGTCAGATTACCTTTTGAACAGACTAAAGGACTAAAAATGGAAATGATACAAACCTCCAACTAATGATTTTATTTCCCAGAGAAATCCACTGTTATTTTTACACAAATGAAAGTTCATTTGTAATATTTGCCTCAATCTAAGCTCAATTTGTGGGCTTTGCTATAAACTGGTTATCGGCCACAGCAGCAGAGCAAATATCGGATATCTGCTCAAAAAATCCATATGGGCCCATATCGGAGTGGTAGTGTGAGAGTAACATTTTTTTTTTTTTTCTTCAGACAAAAGGTGGAGGCCCTCCTCAGTAACTCAGACAAATCTCTGGACTTGGATCCATGCACAGGGTAAGACCTATGTCCTCATGCACTAGTTTGATTTATTTATTTTTATAATTTTAGATGTACTAATGACATAGGTATTGACAGAGGTGATGACAAGAATAAATGAATAGCTTTTTGGCTTATGGTGTAATTGTGCATGATTCCTCCTTCAGGTTCCAGAGAAAGCTCATATACCAGACACTGAACTGGAAGTGAGTGCTTTTAGAGAATATAGAATTATTATAGAATTATTGAAAATTGGACACTAACCTGTCACTGTGTGTAGGTTTCCTAAAGGGCTTCATATAGAAACGGTGGAAACTGAAAAGGTAAATCATCTATCAAACACTTTAAAATGCTGGCTGTGATGATGGGCTTGGTATAGAGGAGCTCCCTGTGGTGTTTTTACAGAAGGAGCGCTTCATCCAAGTGAGTAAAGTGGATGAGGAGGAGAGGAAGAGACGAGAGCAGCAGAAGGTGGAGAAGGAGCAGGTGAGACTGTGGAGGTCACTGTGTGGGTGAGAATGGCATTAGGGCTGGGAGCATGCAACCAAGTTTAGGTTGGAAAAGGCTTTGGTACAAACGGATAGACCCTCACCTGGATTTAAAGGACCCATATTACCCTATTTTCTTATTTGTGATAATGTTTTCTAATCAGAAACATACTTGGAGTTGTTTTGTTTCATTCACACATGTTTGACACACACATCCTGCATATTTAGGCGGAGGTCTTCTCAAACTGAAAACGTTTGACCTTGTGATGTTACACGTTCATGACATCACAAGATGGAACAGAGCATTTTAGACTTTGAGTAATCCTGCATCATTAGTCTGTCTACATCTCCAAACATGTGTGAGTGAAGGTAAAAACATTCTAATACAGCTTAAAGCCTGCAAGTTCATTTGTTCTTTTTTTTTTTTTTTTTGCACTTACACTTGTGTACAGAGCCTTTGTATCACCCACTTGAATGCAATATTTGGTAAAGGTATATGAATTGTGAACATTTTTGGTCTTAACAAAGATCTTTTCATGTGACAGGAGGAGTTGAATGATGCAGTGGGCTTCTCCAGAGTGATCCATGCCATCTCTAAATCTGTGAGTGACCTCAACTGTTCCACCAGCTCTTTATATAGTAATAAAGATAATCTAATGATGTGTTTCCTGTTCTAATGCGGCGTCTGCCGTGTCAGGGCAAACTGGTGGTGGGACACAACATGCTGCTGGACGTCATGCATACCATTCACCAGTTTTACTGCCCCCTGCCCGAGGTATGGCTCTTACTTTAATGATACCATTACTATTACTACAACTACAACTACAACTACTACTACTACTACTACTACTACTACTACTACTACTACTACTACTACTACTACTACCACCATTTTATTACCTCCACCAAGGAGGTTATGTTTTCGCCTGAGTTTGTCTGTTTGTTTGTTTGTTAGTTAGCAAGATAACTCAAAAAGTTATGGACGGATCTTGATGAAATTTTCAGGAAATGTTCCTAATGGTAAATCCAACAGATGATTAAATTTTGGTGATGATCCAGAAGAAATCCTGGATTCTGGATCACTTTGAAAATTTCGTTAGCATTGCATTAAATGGGGCTTGGCGGAGGTCTGCGCTCTCTGAGTGCTTTTCTAGTTCTCCATAAAAACTGCTAACCCTCTAGTTTTATCTGTACAAACATGTCCTGAAATGTGATTGTTGTATTTGTCAGTCTTTTTGTCAAATCTTCTGGACGTGTTTTTAAAATATTAACTTTGAATAGAATCTTATTTTAAAATGTACATTGTAAATCTAATCACAATGCTTGTCTAAAAGAAATCACAATTGTATATTTGTCCCTAACTGTACAGCCCTACTTTATACCATTGTAACTTAAGTGCCACATGTCCAATGTGTGTCCAGGACCTGCAGGAGTTTAAGGAGGTCACCATGTGTGTGTTTCCCAGGTAACGTGTTGAACTGTCATGTCTCTACTTTCTTCTGTGGTGATTTGCTGTATTCATTCTCTCTTTTACAGACTTTTAGACACAAAGCTCATGTCTTCAACTCAGCCTTTTAAGGTAAGATGACCTGTATTAAAGATTTTCCATTTTTTAAACATACACCCTTGTGCATTTTTAGGTGTCCATAGATACTGGATACAATCTTTAATATACTGATCTCAAGTGTTTTAGTAAAATGAGTAGTCTAACCTGTCAAAAGTACTTATAGCCTGTAACAGTGTTTGGTCTGTGCACAAAGGCAGTGTGTTCCGCTTTGGTTCTGTCAGTCCTCTCACCACAGTCCCGGCCTGTGTGTTTCAGGAGCTCATCACAAACACGTCCCTGGCAGAGCTGGAGAAGCAGCTGAAGGAGAGCCCCTTCAAATGTCCGCAAGTCGGTCAGTCCACACAGTCTGTCCTCATGGCCAAAGGCGCTCTACCGCATAACAGAACTAGTTCATTTAATAATAATACATCGGTTTTATATAGCACTTTTCACAGTAACACAAAGAGGCTTCACAATAAAGTAACATTAAAACAAGGACAGGACAGACAAAACATTTTAAACCGTTTGCAGTGGTCCAAAGTTATTCCTCACGTTCCTAACACATTCTTGGTGTTGTAATTCTATTATTCTTGATGTGTGTAGAATCCCTCGTCCAGGTAGAATCCATAGCAAAAGGAGAAATTTAATTTGTCAACTGGACAGAGTTTATTTGGTTGAATACGTTTCGCAGCTCATCCAAGCTGCTTCTTCAGTTCTGGTCAGATGCTCCTCCCTTCAAGCAGATATAAAGCAGTGTCCGCCAGCATCTGACCAGAACTGAAGAAGCAGCTTGGATGAGCTGCGAAACGTATTCGACCAAATAAACTCTGTCCAGTTGACAAATTAAATTTCTCCTTTTGCTATTATTCTTGATGAATTTATTAGCACTTTTTTGAAACACTGAGGCCACAGCAGACAGCTGTTATCTCTACTGGGGCAAGACACATTAAACTTCAAGGGACTATACCACATTTTATTCATGTAGTAAAAACTCCTCTGTTGTTGTTGAGCAGAAACTGCAGAGGGCTTCCCCAGCTACGACACAGCCCAGGAGCAGCTGCACGAGGCGGGCTACGACGCATACATCACCGGCCTCTGCTTCATCTCCATGGCCAACTACCTGGGTACCACACATGATACTTTTATAGATTCTGCATATTAGGATAGGTAGTCTTTGTAGAGTAGCCTATCATTGCAATTCGTTGAAGATGTGCCAATATCTATAGTAAAATTTGAAAATGACTGCAAAAAGGGCTATAAAGTATCTTCCAAACAGGGGTATAAAGTAGAGCTGGGCAGAATGGTGATAAAAATCAAATTGTGATCTGATCCCTGCTATTTTGGTCATTGTCAAATTATTAGTTCTCCATTTAACTAGCTCTTGCTATTGGTCAGCCTCTGTAGTGCTGGGTGATTGATTGCTGGGTTTAACAAATCACAGTGAAGTGTAAATTATCAGAAAAAGCAGATGACTTCATCTACCTCTTAAAGGCAATAGAAAAAGACAAAGTTAAATCATGAGAAGATCAAAAATCATGATCTGTCTCCCAAGTTTTGAGCAATACATGAACTTGAAGACATTAGAGGGGGTATTTTACATCTGTGGGGTTTTAACTGTTAATGCATAACA
Source organism: Taenioides sp. WSHXM2023 (assembly GCA_029959045.1). Lineage (NCBI taxonomy): Eukaryota > Metazoa > Chordata > Actinopteri > Gobiiformes > Gobiidae > Taenioides > Taenioides sp. WSHXM2023. Next base: position 34,964,998 of record CM057090.1, read on the forward strand.
TATTTAGGCAAAAGGAGAAATTCAATTTGTCAACTGGACAAAGTTTATTTGGTCAAATATGTTTCGCAGCTTGGATGCTATATTCACCATAAACAACGTATAAACATGATTTATACCTTTCACTTTCGTTTTTGACCCCCTCCTTTTTACTCTCGGTGTTCTAAACGTATTGACTTGGCATGATTGCAACACAATCAGTGTGCATCTCGCTAATGAAACTACTGCACATCGCATCAGCTCTGTCACGTAGCTGAGTACAGTTTTGGATCATGTTTTTGTATATTTATGGAGAATTGTCGCGTGGAAGCATGGGTGACATAGGTCTGTGAGCTGAGCATTGGACAGAATCTGAATCAGAGATTACTAGATTACTCAAACATGCATGGATGACATCTAAAACGTCTTCAGTTCAGTTTTTGATGAGGGAACAACAGAACAACATGAAACAGCCCCTCTTTAACACTTTTTTTCTTCATAAATTATATTGAGAACTATATTGAAATGATCATGTTTGTCCCATCTCCCACCCCATCTTTTTTCGCAGTCATACTTCAAATGAGAAATGCCACTAAATACCCTGAATGTAGCTTATGTTCTATCAGAGTGAAGGATAGTGGTAACTCAGATCTTTATAACTGTATGGTATGTGTCCACTTTAGGCTCGTTCCTGACGCCCCCTAAAGACCACATCTCTGCTCGCTCCAAACTCATCAAGCCCTTCTACAATAAGTAAGACCTGATCCAAGTGTTCCCTGTGACGGTGAACTGTGTTAGCACTGGCTTTGTTTGTGTGCAGGCTGTTCCTCATGAGGATCATTGACATTCCCTACCTCAACATGACTGGACCAGACTGTGAGTCTCACACACACACACACACACACACACACACACACACACACACACACACACACACACACACACACACACACACACACACACACACACACACACACACACACACACACACACACACACACACACACACGATGTAGAAGTTATAAAAAGTAACCTCGATTAAAACCAATGTAAACATACTTATTTACTGGCCAATTATTTGGCCAATATTTTAATTTAAAGGTACTGTATGTAACTTTCTGGAGGTGGGATATAGCCAAAGGAACATTTTCATGGAAAAATGCATCCAGTTAGTGGAGATGCAAACCCAGTCAAAGTAATGAAGCATGTTTTTCAGTGTAATAAATGCATGCTTTGTTTTTTGGGGTAAAAAGTTATGCACTGTAGCTTCAAGCCACGTGGTTGGCTGATGCGAGGACAGCGCTCTGTACTGAGAGCAGTAAAAACTGAACTATAACATGAATGAAAACTATAAAATGCACAAATCTGGCTGTGTGTAAAAGCTGTCTGCTTAGTGGCCAAAATGTAGTAAAGCAACCCCAGCCTGAGAGAAACTGATGTTTGTGCAGTGCAACCCAAGAGGGACCACGTCCTGTACGTGACCTTCCCAAAGGAGTGGAAGACCAGCGACCTGTACCAGCTCTTCAGTGCCTTCGGTGAGTCCACATGTGGACCTCATGTACTTCTGTGTACTTGCATGTATGACACTGAACATGCCAAGTCCTGTGTACTCTATGTACTTGCATGTATGATGCTGTGTAACCTGTGCTCTTAGGGAACATCCAGGTGTCATGGATTGACGACACCTCTGCCTTTGTGTCTCTGAGCCAGACAGACCAGGTGCAGATAGGTGAGTCATGTCTTATCATGTTCTATGTGCACTTCACATATAGAGGAGCTGAGAATCCAAAGTGACATCTGGAAATAAAAAGCATCTAAATCTAATAAAGGGTTTCCTGTTTTCCAAACAATGCATTTAACACTAATTTCACACATAAAGCTTGTGCTTTTCCAGCACTTTAATTCAAGCTGAATATGAGTTGGTTCTGTTTATTGAAACTCTTTTGATCTGGTGCAGCGATGAACACGAGCCGCTACGCTGAGAGCTACAAGATCCAGACGTATGCAGACTACGTCCAGGCCAAACAGCAGGAGAAGGACAAGCACAAGCAGAGCCAGGCTCATGGCTCCTGGGGAGACAGCTGGACCAAGAGCCACTACCCCTCCAGCACCTCCTCCACCCTCTCATATGCACGGTACATTTTCATGCTCTGTCTCCATGGACTCAGCAGTACTGTTTTGTTTTTGTTTTTTTGTTTTAACAGAGCTGCTTTAATGGTTTTCTCATGATATGTGATGCAAATACTGAATCTTTTTGCAATTTAAAACCTTTCATTCTGTAGGCAGATAATTTTCATTTGGTCGTTACACTTTTTTTTTAAAATGGCACCATGACATCTGTGACAGTGCAGCTTTATCACGGCAAAAGCCCAAAGTTTGTTGTGCGTTCTTGTGTCAAACTCAAGCACTGGACAAAGGCTTGTAGTGCAGACCTCCTCTAATACAGCCCTGCTCCATGGCTCCATGGCCTTCTAAAGAGTGTCCTGTGTGTGTCCTACAGGGCTCTGAGGAAGCGCAGCATGAGCCCGGTGCAGCCTGAGCAGGCCCGAGCCCAGGGAGCAGTAGACGGCTGGGCTCACTACTCCTACGCTGAGGTGGCTGGGGGAAAGAAACTCAAGACTGACGGTAAGTGTGTGTGTGCGTGTGTACACTGCACTATTCAGGAGGGGGGGGGGGGGGGGGGACACACGTGTGATAGGGACCTATCAAGCTTCTGTGCATGTAAAACATTCTTATCAGAACACACCTCTCAAATGCAGCTTTAGTTCTCCTCGTATTATAAAATCAAGACAGAGGCCAAACCTACAGAGCCTCAGCTTCACACAGAGCCCACCCATGTGTCTGGGTCATTTTCCCTAAACCACTTTCCCTAGTTCAAACCGACTGAAGCCTTTGTAGCACAGACTGATACAGTTGGAGTCATTAGACCCATGCAAACAGAGTGTCTGTGGCCTCACTGCATGTGTTTCTACACTGCTGTCATTTCAGGAGAGTCCAACTCTGAGGCAGTAGAAAGCACCACCACAGAAGGCTGGTTAAAAACCGGGCAAGTCTCTGTGTTTGTGTGTGTTTGTGTGTGTTTGTGTTTGTGTGTGTTTGTGTGTGTTTGTGTGTGTTTGTGTGTGTTTGTGTGTGTTTGTGTGTGTTTGTGTGTGTTTGTGGAGCTCTGTCTAACCCAGATCTGTGCTATAGAGACATGTCGGAGTCCTCCGGCTCCAGCCCAGACCAGGACCAGAGTCAGGGTCCAGACCAAGAGCAGAGCAGTTCAGAGGCTGTGGACACGGAGGGCACAGGCGGCTGGCAACAGGCCCCCGGAGCACACAAGAAGGGACACAAGCACAAGAAAAAAAGTGCAGGTGAGGACTGTAGCACTGGGTCTGTCTGTAGCAGGCACCATGGTGTGTTTGGGATATTTCACTTCTTCGAAAATGACACGAAGGTATACATCATTAACTATTGATCATGGATTAATCACACACGGTCCATGTCAGATTTTCACTCAATGACACTTTTTGTGACCGTGTGTTGTGGCCTCCAGATGCAGCGTCCTCATCTGCGCTCTTCGAGGTGCCTGAGGTCTGGTAGCATCAGCTCCTTCATGAGCTCCATGAGCCTGGGCCTCCTCCCTCAGAGAGCCCCCAGCCCCAGGAGTCTGAGTGAGGCCAGACACTCTGAAGCCATAGCCCCCCACAGCAGCCGCCACAGTGAGGTGAAGAGCAGGCTCCTCTTCTGCCCCGGGGCAACTGCGGCTCGTACTGTAGTGAGAGTGAGTCTGTGCATGTGAGAACAGTCTGTTTAGTGAATGTGACATAGTGCAGCTGGTAGCTCCTAGTTTACAAAGTCAGGGTCATTCAGTCTTTTTAACCTCGTCCCTTTTAAATGCTCCTGTCCTGTTCCACTTTTATCAGACTCATGTGAGCGCAGCAGTGAAATGAATATTTATTGGTGGTATTACGACATGTCTTTGAAACTGTTGTTTTTGTACATATTTTGTTTTGTTAAGTGTTTTGTAATGTCCTACTGCAGCACTGTCTAATGTTCTAATGTATCCTGTGTGTAAAGACACTTTTTGTATCAAATGTTTAAGAATTCTTAAATATATCCTTGTAAAGGAACAGAATTAAAGAATGTTTCTTAGTACTTGTGCTGGTGTCGTCTTTACATGTTCAAAAATGTATTTCCTCTTAACTGTTTTTTATATGGGGTAAATGTTAAAGAAGGGGGTGTTTTACTTCTACGGGGTATTAACTGCACAAAACGTATTTAGATCACAGCGTTACCTTTTCATTGTTTTGAAAATGTTATATTCACTAAAAATAATTCATACATGTTTAATTACTTGCACTTTTGTTTTTGATGCTTTGAGCCTCCCCTCTTTGCTCCCTGCACTAAGCCACTCCCCCTTTAGAGCGCTATCACAACACTGCATCCAGCGAATGAAACTACTGCACATCACATCAGGTTCATGAAGTTGTATATTGTTTTGTATTCTACTTTTTAACATTTATGAGGAATTGTTGTGTGGCAGCATGGATCGGGTAGTGCTCAGAAAAATCGCTAGATTACTCAAACATGACTTCTAAAGCTTAAAGGGATGTTTTGATGAGGGAACATAAAATGGTAGAAGGCTCCAAAAAAGTTGATTTTACATAATGCCCCCTCTTTAAAGCTGGATATTTGCTACCCACTGCTGTTGGGTAAGACACTTCAGCCTGCTGCTTTGAGTGACTGCTGGAAAGGGGAGCCAAATGCTTGGCACTGGTTCTTCAGAAAGGGTAAAGAGTAAGTCAAAGTAAGGACCAAACAAATCCAAAATGTTTTAATACTTTGATGCCACATTCTAGGGCTGTTTTCATGATGCTTGAAAGATCTGACTTGGTTGTGACTCATGAATGTTTGTGTGATGAGGAGGAGGCAGTGAGGCCACTTCAGTACTAGTAACCTAAACCAAATGAGAATAAAAAGCCACTCTGAGGGCCCTCTGTGTGTGACACTGAGCTTATCATTCCATAAACAAACCCAACCCTTTTGCACATAATCAGTCTGGTCTCTCCTCTGTAGAATTCTTAACAGCTGGCAGGACTCTACAGGAGTTGGACTAAAACTGGACCCAGAACAATGCAAGTACAGAAATACACAGTTTGGTAAAAAATGTTTTTAGTAAATATTACATATAATGATTAAAAAGCAGGGAATTGTGCATTTTCATGGTATTTTCAATATGCCCATCCAAAAGTGGGGCACAATAGCGTTATTTAGTGGCTCAGTCACCACATAGTCATTTTGTAATTTATTAAATGGATACACTGAAGGGCCCATATTACACTATTTTCTAATTTATATTATGTTTTCTCATCACAAACAGTGACACAACTCCAGTTGTGTTTTGTTTCATTCGCACATCCTTAACTCTCAAATCCTGCATATTTAGGCTGAGTTCTTCAATTTCAAAACACTCTGTTCCACCTTGTGATGTCATGTGGTAATGCACCACTGTGTTTTTAAACTCCACACACCTTCACTTGAATCATTTGGATGATTTCATCTCTGGAATGGCCGATCTCTACTGAACTAAAGGTGAAAGTTATAAGTTTGAAAACTACTGCTTCATGACATCACAAGGTAGAACAGAGCATTTTGGAGATGTAGACAGACTAATATAATAATAAGGGTTACTCAAACGTGTGATAGAAACAAAACAGATCTCCAGGTCTGTTTTTGATGAGGTAACAACGTTATCACATGGCTTAAAGCTCACAAGAGTCCATTTTGTGTAATAGGACCTTTAATCGTTAACCATCCTGCCTGAAATGTGTCCTCTGCATTTGACCCACCCCTCAAAGTCTCTGGGTTAAGCCTGTCAGGACACATCAAACGGCCCAATAATCCTGGAATTTCCCCTGGGACCTTCTTGTTGTGTGGAAGGTTTGACATGCTTTAGATTGATGGGCAGAGCATCCACAGAGAGAACATGCAAACTCCACTCAGAAAAGCCAGTCCAGTCATCGAGCCCAGGGTCTTCTAGCTGTGAGTCGAGATGATCCAACACCGTCACTGTTCCATCTTCTCAGGAGGTTTTGAGCTCCACAAAGCACAGGCCTGGTGAGTTTTGGTTCCCCCTAAAAAAGAAGACACAGTACACAAGTAAAAGTACACAAATAGAAGTACACCACCAATCAGGTTTGGACACACCTTCTCATTCAATGCTTGTTTACTTCTTTCTACATTTTATATACATGTGAGACATCGAATATATGGTGCAAGATATATGGAATTATGTAGTAAAATTAAAAGTTAAATAGTTTTTATACTTTTATATTCAAATCCTCACAGTATCCACCCTGTGCTTTGTTGACAGAGCTGCAAACCCTTGGCATCTCTCAGTGAGCTTCATGATGAAGTCTCCTGAAAGGGTTTTCACTCCATAGCTGAGCCAAGTCAGGATCCAGAAATGCCAAAAGAGTGCAAATCTGGGTCTAAAGCAAAGGGTGGCAATTGTATTTATTTTTTAAATATGAAACAAGATTGGAGTTTGAGTTTTTTTTGTTTACTACAGTCCATATGTGTCATTCATACTTTTGATAGGATGATAAGAAGAAACATAAATGAAAAGGGGTGTCCAAACCTTTGACTGGTCGTGTGCATAAGTAAAAGTACACCATCAGAAGTATCCCTCACAGTTCTCCTCCCAGAGTGTGGCCAAGCACTCACCTCAGGACCACCACAGACAGCGCACCCTCTGGCAGACACCGGAACAGTTTACCCAGATGCCGGTCCAGTTTCCTCAACCTTTGAGCTGCCGCCTGAGGACACACACAAGAGGGCGCTGTGTCAAGTCAAGAGGACAGTAAGGCTCAGTAGAATGAAGAGGGAGTAGGAATTAGTGATTGCAGTTTTGAAACACGCTTTTCGACACTGCTTCAAAGCCTCGAAGCGCATGCGCTTCGAAGCAGTGTTCCAAAACGCGAGTCAAAACACTGGTCACGTGACTTAGACGTCTCATGAAACGCGTGACGTCACTCAAGTGGTTCATGAAACACTGCCGTTTTGAACGCGTTTCACTAGTAGGCCACGGGCTAGGATAGTCACGTGTGCACCCCCCCCACAACCCTATAAATTTGGTATCACTGGAAACCTTGGGATGTCTAGATTACAATTATAACTGGTAACAGTAAAAAAACTGGGACTTGCTATGACATATCAATAGTTTTATTGACCTACCATAAAACTCATGAAATGGCTGAATGCGAAACATGTGATTTCGCCACATGATACAAAGACTCAGTAAATCATCAATTTTTCACTTAAATAAACATATAAGGCATGAAATGAAAGCCAACTCTGTGCCAAATCATTCCCTTTTTAAATGATATGTCTGTCTTAATTGTGTCTGAAGATATGCTTTAGTGAAGTATGACACCATATAAACAATAAATGCTCGTATGACAATACATGATGAATATGACAATAGTTCAGTTTTCATCATAATTCTACATACATTTGCCTAAACTATATGCACAACAAGAAAGCCCAATCTCTCAGCTTTGATCTCATGCCAAAAGTAATCTGGTAGGACAAATACTAGCAAAGATATCATATGTTTTACCTAGTGATCGATAAAACACTTAAATGAATGCTGAAGATCGCATAATGATCCCATATTCAGCTTAAAAATTGAAATGCCATATGTTTTGAGGTATCAACAAACCTACACCTGCAATATTCCATGGCTTTATTTAATTTTATTTACACAAATTAATTCGTAACATACACCTGCATACACTTACACAAACTTTATTAGAACAAGCTTTATTAGAAACCATGTCAGATCAGGATGTGTTTTGTTGAGCCACTGTGGAGAAATACTGAGACATCACCACCAGAGGCCACTGTAGAGTCGTGATTCGAACAGTGATTCGAAGCCTCGAATCATTTGTTTCGAGTGCTTTGCTGGTTCATGAGGCTTCATTTTGCCCAACCCTAGTAGGAATTGATGGGTGGGAGATATTTTGAAAAATGGGTAGTTCTCAGTTACATTTACACTTTAGCAAAATTGTACTTCTCAGAGTAGCTTTCAGACCCCATACTTTCACTCCTACTTGAGTAATAAATTGTACAGTGTAACAGTACTCTTACTTGAGTACAAAACCTTTATGTTGAAATGAAATGATTTGAGCATTTGTGTTTCTTGCAGTGTTCCTTCAGACATGATTTAGTTTGTCTCATTTTTGTCTGTACTTTGAAAAAAAAAAAAAAAAAAAAAGATTTTATGCATTATTTCATTCTTTGTCCTTCAAATTACGGTACATTGATTTTAAAACAGTTAATTCAGATTACTCTTACTTCAGTAGCACTTTCCCTAAATACCTTTTTACTCTTACTTAAGTAATTTCTTGGACCACTACTTTGTATTTGTACTTGAGTAATATTATTTTGAAGTACTCTGTAGAACTAGTTTTGGAAGAATAAAATAAATAAACATACTATACATGTAAGTGCACCATTGGTCCTCTCCTGGTCCACCATATCCCCCTGTGCGTCCTCTGGCCTGTCCCTTGCCCTGTCCACGGTGTCCCTGCTGACAGGTGCAGACAGGTGCAGGGGCATGAGGGCAGGGCACAGCAGGTAGTTTAGTTGGAGGAGGTCCTGGGAGGCTCTGAGGGTGGCCTGTCTACTGTCCACACTCACAAACTCTATAAAAGACAAGTACATCTCATTAAAGACGGGCTATTTTACTGGTACCATATCAAGCTTTTTCCTTCATATCAAAAGTGAGTATTTCTAGAATTGTGAAAACTATTTTGAACACTCACCAATATAAGCATGTGTGGCTCCTCTTGTGTGTGGGGGTGTGATTATCCTGACCACTGGACCAAAGCGGCCGAATGTGTCTAGGAGAGTGTCTTCTTTGATTCCCCCCTGCCCATTTACCAGGACTGGGCTGCTCCTGCCTGGGTCTGTGTGGTCGTCCTTGTGCTCGTCTCTGCGCTCGTCCTCCCCTGTGTGCCCACTCATATGTATGGAAGCCTGGAGGAGCTGTGTGAGGTGTGGGCTGATGCTGGTGACATAGAGCAGTCGTTGGGTGACAGGGTCAGACTGAAGAGCCTCCAGAGTCACGTCCACATCCAGGTTGGACTCATTGACAGGTCGCTGCACCTACCAACACAGCCACAGGGTTTGAAACACAGACAGTGACAACTAATCACATTCATAATTTATGTCTTCGTCGTGTACTGCAGCCATGTCCAGACTATGGTCCCAGGGCTAAATGTTAAATCCTCAGGACATTATTCCTTAGCCAGGCTTCCTACTGAATTGGCCCAAATGAGCAAAAGCAGTACTTTGTAATAGTGTAGTGTGCAGAGCCTACAGTCACATTACTGCAGTGTGCAGAGCCTACAGTCACATTAGTGCAGTGTGCAGAGCCTACAGTCACATTAGTGCAGTGTGCAGAGCCTACAGTCAGATTACTGCAGTGTGCAGAGTTTACAGTCAGAATAGTGTAGTGTGCAGAGCCTACAGTCACATTAGTGCAGTGTGCAGAGCCTACAGTCACATTAGTGCAGTGTGCAGAGCCTACAGTCACATTAGTGCAGTGTGCAGAGCGTACAGTCAGATTACTGCAGTGTGTAGAGTTTACAGTCAGATTAGTGCAGTGTGCAGAGCCTACAGTCAGATTAGTGCAGTGTGCAGAGCCTACAGTCAGATTAGTGCAGTGTGCAGAGCGTACAGTCAGTACCTTGACACAGTGTCCGTGCAGTGAGAGGCCATTGAGAGTGGACAGAGCCAGCAGGGCCCCCTCAGGCAGAGCAAAGTGCACCTCTGCATGTACCTGAACACACGACAAGTAGAAAGGGCACGCTGAAAGAGCCTGTATCTGATTTGAGTTAATGCTCTTTACTTCATGTATCGTATGGACATTTTACATTTAGCCCATGGGCCAGACAAAATTTTGGTATCACTCTGAAAAGTTCCATATCGAAGCTTTATCTTTTGGTGTGATAGTTTCAGTGGTATCACAGCTGTCAGCCTTCGTAGCGTACAAAGTTTCTGTTGAAAAATGCACTTTAGACAGAGGTCCACATTTCAAATATTGTGTTAGGTTTCATTCCAAAGAAAACAGCTTTGAGTGATACCGATATGTCCAATTTTAGGATCTGGCCAATGGACTAACAGCCTTTTCTTGGATATCTAACAGACAGTGCTTGCTACGTGTCCATTGTGTCACCATTGTAACTGCTGAACACAGGACGACAGTAGCTCAGCTGGTAAGTGTTGTCCACTGGAGTGTTTGTCCACTGATCAGAAGGTTGGTGGTTGTTATTTTTTATTTTTGACGTACCCTGAGAGCAGTGCGTATGATCCTGACAGAGCGCAGGGGCCCGCAGCAGCACAGCACACGCCTCACATCTTCTTCTGACGAGTGAGGAGGGAGGGGCCCCACAAACACCACACACATGTCCCTGAGAGGAGGACAGGCCTGGGGACAGAAGAACACACACTTCTCTGAGAAGAGGACGGGTCGGGGGACAAAAGACTACACACATGTCCCTGAGAGGAGGACAAGTCTAGGGACAGAAGAACACACACATGTCCCTGAGAGGAGGACAGGTCTGGGGACAAAAGACTACACACATGTCCCAGAGAGGAGGACAGGCCTGGGGACAGAAGAACACACACATGTCCCTGAGAGGAGGACAAGTCTGGAGACAGAAGAACACACACATGTCCCAGAGAGGAGGACAAGTCTGGGGACAGAAGAACATATACATGTCCCTGAGAGGAGGACAGGTCTGGGGACAGAAGAACACACACATGTCCCTGAGAGGAGGACAGGTCTGGGGACAGAAGAACACATACATGTCCCTGAGAGGAGGACAGGTCTGGGGACAGAAGAACACACACATGTCCCTGAGAGGAGGAGGGCAGGTCTGGGGACAGAAGAACACACACATGTCCCTGAGAGGAGGAGGACAAGACTGGGGACAGAAAACCACACACATGTCCCTGAGAGGAGGACAGGTCTGGGGACAGAAGAATGCACACATGTCCCTGAGAGGAGGAGGACAGGTCTGGGGACAGAAGAACACACACATGTCCCTGAGAGGAGGAGGACAGGTCTGGGGACAGAAGAACACACACATGTCCCTGAGAGGAGGAGGACAAGACTGGGGACAGAAAACCACACACATGTCCCTGAGAGGAGGACAGGTCTGGGGACAAAATACCACTCACATGTCCCAGAGAGGAGGACAGGCCTGGGGACAGAAGTACACACACATGTCCCTGAGAGGAAGACAGGTCTGGGGACAGAAGAACACACACATGTCCCTGAGAGGAGGAGGACAAGACTGGGGACAGAAAACCACACACATGTCCCTGAGAGGAGGACAGGTCTGGGGACAGAAGAACACACACATGTCCCTGAGAGGAGGACAGGTCTGGGGACAAAATACCACTCACATGTCCCAGAGAGGAGGACAGGCCTGGGGACAGAAGTACACACACATGTCCCTGAGAGGAGGACAGGTCTGGGGACAGAAGACTACACACATGTCCCTGAGAGGAGGACAAGACTGGGGACAGAAGAACACATACATGTCCCTGAGAGGAGGACAGGTCTGGGGACAAAATACCACTCACATGTCCCTGAGAGGAGGACAATTGGAACTTTTTCACACTATTCTAATTTTCTGAGACACAGAATTTTGGAATTTCATTAACTGTAAGCCAAAATTATCATCATAAAGGCTTACAAACTTCACTCAATGTGTCATGAGTCTATATAATATACAGGTTTAACCTTCTGAAATGACTGACCAAAATACCACACTTTTTCATGGTATTCTAATTTTTTGACATGGACCAGTAGATTACATTTTGGAGTAGCCTAAAGATCACATTTAATGCACATATTGGCGTTACTGTATTTCTAAATGTCACTCTATATTGTGACATGTACAAAGGTGGTTTATAAAACGCCCTGTCAGTTCTGACCTGTGTCTTTAGTACAGCCTGAGCGCCCCCTGTCTGTGAAGAGAGGAACTGGAGCACAGAGAAGGTTGGACACTTGGGCTGGTCTCTGAAAGCCTGCAGCACCTGGACACAGGAGGTACATGAACACACATGAGAGCATTTCAAACTGTGGGGTTAGTACGGCTGCTGTGTGAACTTCCTCTGGATTCATACACTAATAATTAACAAACAAATGACAAAGATCTGTAACGTTTAGAGCAGTTTCTCTGCCTGAGATATCTTGTTCAAATCAGTAGCATGAGAGAATCAAATATTACCAAATATTACATTATGTAGTGGAAAATAGGCTGTGACTGGACTGAAGCAACACTTAAAAACAAACTAAAATGGCAAAATAATGACAAAATAATGAAAAAATAATGGTTTTAATCAGCCCCAGTCCACAGAATCCCAATAAAGAGGTGAGGTCACTAGTGTGTGCTTCAAAATAAATTCCTGTTGTTGTTTTTTTTATCATTTTATCTAAAATGTCCAAATTTATATTGTCTCATAAAAGTGTTGAATAAGATCAGTATTTTTTCCTTACCAATGCATCAAATTAAAATAGCATTTTAGACCCACACACTTTGATATTCTATAGAGATATTAGTGATGGTATAGTCTCTAATCAGTTATTCAGACTTCAGATCCTCCCCCATCACCATATAATATATAATAATAATAACTAGTAGTTTCATTCTTTACGTAGGCTTACTCTCACCTGTCTGTCAGAGCTGAGCCAGTGCTGCTTGGACAGGTGCAGGCCGATGTCCGAGCGCCTGCCAAAGAAGGCCACAGAGCGCCCACAGGCCTGCAGCACCTCTGCAAACCTGAAATATCAAAATATCATAATGTTATTCCCAATGACTTTATAATCATTTATTAATAAACGCTGAGGTTCAGAGTAATGCAGTTATATGTTTCTCAATGTGTACTCCTTTAGTCATCCAGGTATGGTATGGTACGCTTTTTATTTGTACAGGGGCAGTGCACAACAACATTAACATTAACCCAGACAGAAGTCATAGGAAAGATGCTGGTGCAGGTTATAGCAGGAACGCTCATTTACACCTGTAGTCCCTGAGCAGACTGGTGGCAGGAGGTTGGTGATAGGTAGGTCCCGTCAGAAAAATTCTTCTGTGATATACTTGATATATTTAGGTTGTATGGTTTATAATTGTTTTGAAATGTCCCGTTTGAGAATTTGAATGTATCCATAGACAGCAGCATCTTGTTTTCAAAGGAAATCAAAAGGATGCATAAGGGTAACTTTATGTTGACTTTATGACTTTATGTGTCCTCTGCATTTGACCCATCCTTCAATGCTGCTGGGACAACCTCCAGATACTGAGAGGTGAACCCAGGACCTTCTCGCTGTTACAGATATATATTATTACTACTATTCTCCACTATGTAAAGCTGTCCACTATGTTCTTTTTTCTTCTAAACATTTTTAACAGAACGGGTTTAGTTAAACTACAGAGGTACTCCATTTGTTTACCAGCTAAAAGTAAAAAGTGATGCTGGGTGTTACCGTGAGCTGGTGTGTTCAGCGGTTGTGGGGGTAGTGCTCTCTGGTTCTGTCAGCGTGATTCCCCACAGCTCCTCCTGGTGCTCCTCTACTATCTGACACAGACATAAGCCAGGGTTTTAACAGAGTCCACTTGTCAATGGTATGTCACTGTTTTAAACCTAAATGTATGTGTGTGTTCCATCAGCATTGGACCTGCACACAAGCACACTTCATTTTAGAAACACAACCCAGCTTCCTGTATTCATGGGTTTCAGCTTCCTGTTATTACATTTTGAGGATTTTTTTCCCATTCAAAAGATGTAATATGTTGCTTTGTTGTTAATCGCTATGGCAACAGTCCTCATTTTCCTTCATTCTGAAACCCATGGACAAACTACCTTTTAGTGATATGACTGAAAACGTCTGATTAGTGTTTCTGGCTAAAGTTGATGTGACTGATGGGAGCAGGTGGTACCTTGAGGGGTCCGTTGGAGATAAAGTACTGTGTCAGCTCCAGTGCAGCGGAGGCGTCTTCACAGGGGTCGTGACCTCTCCTGTCCTCAGTCTGGATCTGCTTCCTGTGCAGCACCACACACATCTGAGCTCACACACTACTGTTTCATATGGACTTGTGTGGACAGATAAGGATTCAAAGTTCACACAGTAAATATTGACATGTGCTTGGGAAATACATTATAGTGGGGTTTTTAAAAAAAAGGCTTTGATGGAGCAGACAGGCCATAATGAAACAGCTCAAACATGTTTTAGACTCTTCAAAGTAGATACATAATTCCATATATGTTACATCATATATTTGATGTCTTCAGTGTAGAAAGTAGTAAACATAAAGAAAAAACATTCAACAAGATAGTGTGTCCAAACATTTGACTGGTAGTGTACAATTCAATTAACTGCACAGCCTTATCTGTAGTAGAAGTAAACCTCAAAGTACAGTCCCCTCCAAAAGTATTGGAACAGCAAGGCAAATTCCCTTATTTTTGTTGTTTGCTAAAGACATCTGGGCTGAAGATCAAAAGAAGAGTATGAAACAAGAGTTCAGAATGTCAGCTTTAATATCCTGGTATTAACATTTAGATGTGTTAAACAACAAGGATATATCACTATTTGTATTACACCAAACCATTTTTAGGTGAGCAAAAGTAAAAGAACAAAAGATCTTAAACAAAATAAAATTTAATATTTAGTGGCAAAACCTCTGGTTGCAATAACTGCCTCAGACCTGCGACCCATTGACATCACCAAACTGTCGCACTCTTCATTTGTGATGCTATTCCAGGCTTTTACCGCAGCTTCGTTCAGTTCTTGTTTGTTTCGGGGGGTTTCTCCCTTCAGTCCCCTCTTCAGGAGGTGAAATGCATTGTCAATAAAAATTAATGAGCCTGTTCCAGAAGTGGCCATGCACGCCCAAGCCATGACAGTACCTCCACCATGCTTCACAGATGAGCTGTATGCTTCGGATCATGAGCAGTTCCTTTCTTCCTCCACACTTTGGCCTTACCATCACTTTGGTAGAGATTAATCTTGGTCTCATCAGTCCACAGGATTGTGTTCCAGAACTTGTGTGGCTCATTGTCACGGGTTCGTACGGTCAAAATAGGAGAAAAACAATGGCTCAGTCAAAAACTTCACTTAAGTGGATTTTTATTCGCACCACAGCCCAATGTGCACAGTGCAATATTTACAATGATACAAAGTCCAAAAAACACAAGTATTTACAGCGACACTCACAGAAAGCCAACACCCACATAGTCAGGCCAAGGACAGACCCACAGACTGAGCAGAGCTCCCCTTAAATACCCTGTAGCCCCTCCCCCCGGGCTAACCAATTAACAGAACAGGGATTAAGGTCTAAAAATAGGCAAAACTATACTCCTGATGACTGAACAAACTATAATTCAACATAATAAAAAAAAAATACTATAACCCCCCCATATGGCTTGACTTAAAAATACTTAAATAACCCCCCCATATGGCTTGACTTTAATTAATAATAAACTTAAGAAAACAGAATTAACATATAAATTAACATGAATGGTTTAGTCCATGGTCCTTTAGCGCGCCACTATGCACTATTTATCGCACGACCAGAAAGTGCCCCGGTTTGGCCCCTGAACCAGAGAGCGGCATGGAGACAGTGGAGGGTGAGGAGCGTGTGGACAGGTAGGCGTCGAGTGTGCACCCTCGAATGCACTATGGGGAAACAGAGTCCAGGCAGTGGGGAAACAGTTTATGGGAGTTCAGGACAGCGGGACATGTAAGCGGTCCTGCAGGGAAGCAGTCTACCAGAGCTTGGCTCCACAAAAACCAGGGGAAGTTCTCCGCACGCTCTGCCAGCTAAGGCGCGCTCTCGGGCCGGGGAATGACGGGCTGACTACTACGGGCACTCCGTCACACTCATCTCTGTACTTCTTTGCAAATTCCAATCTGGCCTTCCGATTCTTCCTGCTGATGAGTGGTTTGCATCTTGTGGTATGGCCTCTATACTTCTGCTCTCTGAGTCTTCTTCAAACAGTGGATTGTGATACCTCCACCCCTGCACTGTGGAGGTCGTTGGTGATTTGACTTACTGTTGTTTTGGGGTTTTTCTTCACAGCTCGCACAATATTTCTGTCATCAACTACTGTTGTTTTCCTTGGCCGACCTGTTCGACGTCTGTTACTCAGAACACCAGTAGTTTCTTTCTCTTGCAGAACATTCCAAATTGTTGTGCTTGTTATGTCCAATGTTTGTCCAGTGGCTCTGATTGATTTTCCTTCTTTTCTCAGTTTCAAAATGGCTTGCTTTTCTCCCATAGACAGCTTTCTGGTCTTCATTTTGGATTATGCAAGAAATACAGTCTTGCAGCCAAGAAGTAGACTAGTCATGCAGAGCTATTTAATGCTTGAACAACCAACCTTAAAGGCAACACCTGGTCAAGGAGAAACACATTTCAGTCACATGTTCCAATAGTTTTGCTCACTTGAAAAATGGGTGGATTTAAACAAAAGTTGGTATGTCCTGAGTTGTTTAACACATCTAGATGTAAATACCAGGGAATAAAAGCTGACATTTGACATCTGACCTCTTGTCTCATACTCATCTTTTGATCTTGAACCCAAATGTCACAACAAAAATCAGACAATTTGCCTTGCTGTTCCAATACTTTTGGAGGGGACTGTAAACACAGACAGTACTCACTGTAGTAGAACTAAACTTCAGTGCAAACACACACAGTACTCGCTGTAGTAGAACTAAACATCAGTGTAAACACACGCAGTACTCGCTGTAGTAGAACTAAACATCAGTGTAAACACACGCAGTACTCGCTGTAGTAGAACTAAACATCAGTGTAAACACACGCAGTACTCGCTGTAGTAGAACTAAACATCAGTGTAAACACACGCAGTACTCGCTGTAGTAGAACTAAACATCAGTGTAAACACACGCAGTACTCGCTGTAGTAGAACTAAAGATCAGTGTGAACACACGCAGTACTCGCTGTAGTAGAACTAAACTTCAATGCAAACACAGACAGTACTCACTGTGGTAGTCTGTAGTAGAACTACACCTCAGTGTAACACACAGTACTCACTGCAGTAGAGTCTGGGCCAGGACCTTGAGTTTAAACCTCTGTCCACAGAGCCTCCTGTAGAGCAGTGATGCGTCGATAACATGAGGGTGGACCATCTGACACACAACAGACACACAAGAACACAATTTATGTAAATTGACTTTTTTCACCTTATAAACATGTTAGACCATTGTCCCCTCAGCAGAACATACCGGCAGTTGTAGTTTGTTTACCATTGTGTGTGTTTTTGGGGCTTCGGAGACTTATTAAAGCAGTTTTAAATTTCCCAGTTTTGTGGCATCTCAGGTAAAGGTCCAGAGCTCTCCTGTGCTGTTGTAAGTCCTTAAATCTAAATCTGAATGTTTAATGCAAATGCATGTTTCTGTTAGCATGTCAGAAAAAGTTGCTAACCCAAAATGTTTAATGATTTTTCTAATGCAACTCCCTCCACTGCCAGTAGATGGCAGTCTAACGCCAGTTCCTAGAATTGTAGTAGCCTTATTCCAGAAGTTGCAACTTCTGGAATAAGGCGGATAGTACCATCATCATTGGGGTTGGATTATTTTGTATGGAGTTGCTGATCCTAACAGCATTCAATAGGGACAATAAAGCCTCCAGAGGATTGGTGCCGTGTGACTTGTTGGTCACATGAACATTGAACATTTTACACAAATTAATTAATTAGTATTTAATCAGCCAAAACTTTTCTCAAATTCACCATTGACATGAATGGGTTTAGGAGCATTTCGAGACAAAAGTGGGTGGCGCACAATAAGTCTACCGTGTCTACTATTTTATGTTCTAAATGTTTATAGTTTGTTTAAAGGCCAATAACAGTACAAATAATGCATAACATTTGTTCTTGGAGATGTATTGAGCTTTTGTGGCTCTTTGCACTGGTATATTCTACTGTATATCTGACCTTGAGAGCCCACAGGTCATTCTCCAGCGAGTGTCCCACTAGCACGGCGTCTCTGGGCAGGAGGGACTTGAGTCTGCTCTGAATCTGGCTCAGGGTGGTCTGCACTGGCTTCAACATCTGCTGTGTGACCCCGGAGAACCTGGACAAACCACAGCACACTGAAGACAACTGCACACACTATGGACCGTGTGAATGGACGCAATTAGCAAATCGCAAATGATGTGATTTATTTAAAGGCCCTATATTACACAAAATTAATTCTTGTGTTTTGTTTCATTCACACGTTTGAGTAACCCTTTATCTCCAAAGCTTAAAATGCTCTGTGGTAGTTTTCAAGTTAACAGCTACCTTTTATCATTAGTTCACTAGAGATTGGCAATTCCAGGTCTGAAATATTCCAAATGATTCTAGTGAAAGCATATGGAGTTTAAAAACACAATGGAGCACTTCCTGTATTACCACATGACATCACAAAGTGGGGGAACAGAGTGTTTTCAGTTTGAGAGAAGAACTCAACTTAAATCTGCAGGGTTTGTGTGTCAAACATGTGTGAATGAAACAAAACACAACTCCAGGTCTGTTTGTGATGAGGAAACGACATTAGAACACATCAGAAAATAGTATAATATGGACTTTTAAGTACCATAATTTCCTCACAAACACAAACAAAATCAGTCTGCCGCTAACTGTAGGCACTGCTCTGTTAGAAGCTCTATTAAACTTTAATCTGAGCTTTATTTAAGTGGAGTTAATATGATTAACTTAGATTTAGGAGCTGGACCACGCCTCAACCTCCTCGCCAGCCAACCACAGCTCATCTCAACCACGCCTTCAATTACCTAGAAGCCCTATTTATACAGTCTATCCCGACAACACTGTCAGTGTCAGCTCTCTCGACCCGGGCTGCGAACAACCCGTCAGATTCAAACGCAGACCTGTCACACATTTCCTAGTTCCTTCCAGTTCGCGAATTCCTCATGCCGCGACGCATCCCACGAGAATCTCAGCCCACGGCCCGCGCCGCCCAGCGAACGCTCCAGGCTTGCGCCTACACAACGGACCTCCGTCTCCAAGGAGCGCCGTGCGTCCACCGTCACCATCTCTGTAGCTGGCAGTATCTACGGGTTATCCTCGTTGTCCTCCTAGGCCGCCTCCCCCTCCTCGTTTAGGCGTTCGGCGCAGCCCGACTCCCAGCGACCACGGCATTCGGCGCGGCCCGGCCTCCAGCGACTACGGCCCGGCCTCCAGCGCCCACGGCGTTTGGCACCGCCTGGCACCCGCCTAACTACGGTGGCCGAGAGGTGCAAACCAAATTTACAAACTGTAAAACACTTTTACAAAGTTTGAGACAAATTTACATTTTGGAAACCATTTTTACATATCATAAAACAAAATTACAAGTTCTGAAACAAATTTGCATTTCAGAAAACAATTTAACAAGTCGCGAAACACTTTTACAAACTCCGAGACACTTTTACAAATCCCAAAACAAATTTACAAGCGAAATTTAACCGGAAAGGGAATGTCCCAACTGCGGGGTTTAACCGGAAGTGACGACGAGAAGCGGCCAGTACGAGAACTATTGATGGTGTTTATGGTGAAGCGCAATGGACAGCGAGCGAGTGATGTTTTGCCCGTTTTGTGGGGAACATATGAGCCGATTAACGCGATTTTGGTTTTTCGTGTGGTCGGTCTTTAGAGTTTTTAAAAGGCACAGACCAGACGGACAGACCGGATATGCTGCAGCAGTGTATAAGATATTTTAATGAGGGACACTCGTACGCCGTAATCGCGGACATGATGTCATGTTTACACGGTGTTCACATCAGCTGGAGGTCTCTGAAAAGCAAACTGAATGAAGCCGGTTTATATCGCAGAAAGGATTACTCCGCTACAAAGTCCATAATGAGGGCCATTCGAGGTGCACTGAATTGCATGGTCCCATTCTCCGTGCCGCAGTCAGTTCTCAGTCTCATGGGAGTGACCCCAAGGTTTCACACACATGACAGAAAATAGTGAGCGATCACACTTGGGTCATTATTAGTCGGTCCACATGCAAGCCACATTACTTTACGTGAAAACCCATCGATACAGCCTGAAACAGCCAAACCGAATGGCTTAAGTTTATCATAACCATCCGCGTGCCACATGTAGTTCGGTCCCATGGAGACTGACTGCGGCACGGAGAACGGGACCATGGCCGCAATTCAGTGCACCTCGAATGGCCCTCATTATGGAGTTTGTAGAGGAGTAATCCTATTTTACATGGAATCTTGAAGATGACTACCTCCAGACACAAATCCATATATGGTATCCATAAAAAAAATGTATTAATTACTCATAGTGAAAGATCCACAAGCCTAGAGCTCCTCCATCTGGTGAAAAGATGCACAGACATCTGTTAGAAAAATCAACAGGTGCATTCAACAGGTCCTTTGGCATAAAAAAGAAAACAAAAGAAAAAGACTCTAGTTAGACCTATGTTATTTTAATTAAACATATTTCACTAACCTGATAAGACGTGGTATGACATTTATTGCACTTAGATGTTAGCCAACAAATGTAGTTTTTCATAAACGGCAGATTAAAAGTTGGCCAAAAGATGGCGCAGGAAGACTTGTTGTTGTTCATTTAGTTTGCTTGTAATTTTGTTTTATAATATGTAAAAATGGTTTCCAAAATGTAAATTTGTCTCAAACTTTGTAAAAGTGTTTTACAGTTTGTAAATTTGGTTTGCACCTCTCGGCCACCGTACCTAACCCTTAAGGCTGACAACACATCAGGACAGGACCTTCAATCGTTTAGATCAAGAAAATAACCCTGGTGCTCTGAAACAAGATGAACGAGCTTCCGGCTTCTTGCTACGGTTCCCACCCGCAGCTGCTGACGTCATCACTCCCACCTCTCCTCTACTACAGTCTCACAGCTCCCCCTGCTGGGGGCTAAGTAGCATCACCACCAGTGGCCAGTAAATATCTTCTGTCTACTGTGCAGTCTTCTCTGAATCCCCTTGTATCCATCTCAGCCTGCTTCCACAGCCCCCCCTAGAGGGGGCAGCTTGTTTCTCCCCCCGTGCCTGCTCCCTTAGTGTTAGACCTCCATCAGGTCGCCCCGTTCGTCTCATCCCTGTCTCGCAGGCTGCACAATTCCCTATGCACATGCATCTTCTCTCCATCGTTTTTCTCTTTTTCAGTCATCATGAGCTAGATGGCTTCTCGCGCTCTACCCACAACAGGCAGAGCCTCTAATCCGTTTTCCCTCTTCTGCTCTATTCCTTTCCCCGCACCCCCTCCCCTTACCCAACACCCAAATGTCATTTCTCATGTTGTTGCACAGCCTACAGAGTCACCACGCCCACTCACACTATTCTCGTTAGCACTCCGAAATGTCATACCGACGCATTCAATTGCTTAACCCGTCTCTACACCTGCACACTACGCCATCCCAGTATTCAACCTCTCCTACCGACTTGCATCTGCCCATCCTAGCTCATGCAACTCACGCTAGCTCACGCTATTCCAACACATGCTAGCTAAGCAGTCTCTACACCCGCTCTCTGCTATTCCGATATTCAGCACCCGTCAACTCGCGTTGCTCACTCTATTCCAGCTCAAGCCAATCATGCAATTTTGACGTACGGTAGCTGTCTTTACACCTACTCGCCATTAACTCATATTCCGGCCCTTGCTGTCTCACACTATTATAGCTCGTGCTGTTCTATCCTCATACACCTCCTCAGCGATGCTCTTGCCATCTCGCCCTCACCTCCCCCTGCTCATGCTACATCATCATAGTCCTTCATCATTCTCTGCTCTCATGTTGGACGACTTATACTGTCTCCACATTCGCCCTCTCTCATTCATCCAGCGTTCAACCCGTAGCCGCCCCGCCAGGTCCTTGGCTGACCCTCAGCCTTCCCACAGGTCCAAGCCGACCAACCTACGACAGGTCCCCCCCCCCCCCCTCTCCTGACCCACGACGGGTCCGCCCCCCTCCTGACCCACGACGGGTCCCCCTCCTCTCTTTTCTCCCTGACCCACAACGGGTCCCCCTCTCTTCTCGCTGACCCACGACGGGTCCCCCTCTCTCTCTCCTGACCCACGACGGGTCTCTCTCC
Source organism: Taenioides sp. WSHXM2023 (assembly GCA_029959045.1). Classification (NCBI taxonomy): domain Eukaryota; kingdom Metazoa; phylum Chordata; class Actinopteri; order Gobiiformes; family Gobiidae; genus Taenioides; species Taenioides sp. WSHXM2023. The sequence continues at coordinate 34,987,112 of CM057090.1, forward strand.
TTCCCTCCCTCTCCCCTGACCCACGATGGGTCCCCCTCTCTCTCTCCTGACCCACGACGGGTCTCTCTCCTTCCCTCCCTCTCCCCTGACCCATGACGGGTCCCCCTCTATTTCTCCCTGACCCACGACGGGTCCCCCTCTTTCTCCCTGACCCACGACGGGTCCCCCTCTCTTTCTCCCTGACCCACGACGGGTCTCGCCCCTTCCCTCCCTCTCTCTCCTGACCTACGACGGGTCTCCCTCCTTTCCTCTCTCTCTCCTGACCCACGACGGGTCTCCCTCCCTCCCCTCGACCCATGACGGGTCTCCCTCTCTCCCCTTCCTCTCTCGACCCACAATGGGTCTTCCTCTCTCCCCTTCCTCTCCCGACCCACGACGGGTCCCCCTCCCACTCCCCCGACCCACGACGGGTCTCATCCCTTCGACCCTCATCCCTTCGACCCTCATCGCATAATTCAGCAAGTCGAGCAGTGCTTCCTTCACCCACAGGTTCCCACGCTTGCCATCTGCACCCATGCTGGAGCACTCACATCAGTGCTATCATGATCACCTTTGACAACCATCCGTGTCAGCGCATGCAACCCCAACATCTCCACTCCAGAGAAGGTCCAGCTTCTCCGTCAGGGGAGAAGACCCTCCACGCCACGGTCTCTCCACATCACTCCTGACTCTTTCTTCATCGCACCTTCACAACACAGCTCCAGTTTCTCCAGCGTTTAATCTCTGGAAGTAGTTGGCTTCCGCGTAGCTTCCAGAGCCCTCGAGTTGCACAATTAGTCTTCAGCTTCATCAGCACGTCGCCCTAACATTCCACCATTCTTTGGGGGTCTGACTAATCCAGAAGGGACATTCCCATTCATTCTAACAATAATAGATCAGTCAACACCATCTACAACGTAATACCTTTCCTCCAGCAATTGCAATTCCGCAACCCACTTCGATCCCCAGGAATAAGTCGTCATTCAGGACATTCCAACCCCGGACACCGAAATCCTACTGCCTTCTACCAACTGCTCTCATGAAATTAAGATTCTTGACATTGAACTCTAACTTCCATCTCGTTCCACCCCCGCAGCTTCAGCGATCTCCTTCAACTACGCATTCCATCATCTTAACATGTATCTGCCTAACGGAAAGACTTACTCACCATCCCGCACCACGCACTATCTTCTCGTAGTCTTCACTAACATCGGCTCCTAATCTGTTCATTCAGCATCAATTTGACCCAGTTTCGCGCTCCCTCAGTCCATATCGTGAACCCCGTCCTCGCGCATGTTCTTCCAGTTCTCTATTCCCCACGAGTTCTAGTAATTTCAACTCCTCCATTTTTCGAGGTTGTCCTTTCTCTCCTTAGTCAATCTCACTCAACTTCCACCTCCCAAGGACCGTTCTTCAGGCAACATAAATCCTTCCGCCAGTCCACGCAACCTCGCACTCGAACCTCTCCTCCCGGTTCACATCCGACTCCTCCCCACTTTCCGACCAGTCCACTAAAGAGAATCCTTAGCCAAAATCTCCTACTATTCCCACGATCCACGATAAGCTGCCCCTTCCAGCTGGACAGTCATTGCGACCCTCGACTGTCAGTCCTCTCGTGTCCACCTTCTCATACATTCATCAGTCCTCTACCAGCTCCTTGGCTCATTCCTCATTCACTCATCTTAATCCATCTTTTGGGGGTTCTGAATCAGCTGGGTGACCATTTTGGATTGGAGATGGAGCCCCCACCCTGAGTCTCCCCCCAGCCATCACATCTATTCACCGTCAATAAACATCTTTATCGTATTTCATTGTTGTGGCGTGGTCCTTGCTAGTGAAGTGGAGTTAATATGATTAACTTAGATTCAGGAGCTGGACCACGCCTCAACCTCCTCGCCAGCCAACCACGCCTTCAATTACCCAGAAGTCCTATTTATACAGCCTATCCCGACAACACCGTCAGTGTCAGCTCTCTCGACTCGACTCCCTCCCTCCCACCCACCCCGTGGCTTTCTTCCATCCTTCAGTCCGAAGACATCATCGTTAAGGAGGGGGGGGTCCGAATCAGCTGGGTGACCATTTTGGATTGGAGACAGAGCTCCCACCCTGAGTGTCCCCCCAGCCATCACATCTATTCACCGTCAATAAATATCTTTATCGTATTTCATTGTTGTGGCGTGGTCTTTGCTAGTGAAACACAATCTTACTAGAAAGAATTGACTTAGTTGATACTACATATACATACTACATATAAATCTAATCACAATATTTGTCAAAAAAAAAAAAAAAACATTCTTTAATAAGTTTCCCAGTGTGTGTGTGTGTGTGTGTGCGTGCGCGCGTGAGAGAGAGTGAGTGTGAGTGCGCGTGTGAGAGATAGTGAGTGTGAGTGTAAGTATTTACTCTGTGAGGTAGTTGCGGATCTTGTTGTGGGGTTTGACCAGCTCATCCAGGACACAGGCTCCAGAGCTGTCCACCAGGGACACACGGGTCAGCTCCCTCCCCTGGTCTGTGAGGCACTGTCAGGGCATTAGCACAAGCATTAGAGCAATCGAGTTTGAAATTTTAGCATTGTGACAACACTAGTGGGCACCCGTAGTTTACTGCAATTTCCCCATTGTGGGACAAATAAAGGATTATTGTGGGACAAATAAAGGATTATCTTATCTTAAAGGATTATCTTATCTTATCTTAGTTTAAATAACAAATTAGACCTTATGCTTGTAGTCATAAACATACAGCAGAGGCCATACATTCAAAATGAAACTGTTTTCTCTTTGTCAACCTCCAGAAGACAATTTGAGCTTTTTTTTCTAACATTTAACAATAAGTTAATACACACATAGACCATTATTTTACATTTTAGTCACTGAAATCAGTCCCAGACAGAAAAGACTGTTGTGTTTCAGATGACATCACAGCATTCTATAAGACAATTTAATACAGATGGAGGCAGCTAAAATGAATATTGTTAAAATACAGATTTTTATTGTGATATGGTGAGTTCTAGGGTGTAGTCACTATGGAAATGATCACGTTCAGCATTTGTGAATTTACCTTTTGGATGTGTATTAAGAAAATATGATGTAATCAAAAGGGAAATGTGTCTCTTGCCCTCCATCTGGGAGCATGAGATCATCATAGAATCTAGAATCTGAAAACTACAAATAGGATAGTTCTAAATATTGGAAATTCTAGCATGAAGTCTGTATTAGTGATATAAGGAGAGGGACAGTACCATCTCGCAGTCGAGGCCGAAGAGCGGGCTGCTGTCGGTCACCTTGGGGTCACAGTTTGTGCTCACAAAGTCCTCACAGCCCGGACACCCTGCAGCGCGCACACACACACACACAAGGTAGGACAATATGGACACGCCATCATCTCTCCTCGCTCCTGTCACACACATGGGACACCCTTCTCCAAGGTGACCATAGACAAGAGCCAAATATTACAGGGAGTGTGAGTATATATTACCTCTGACGGGGTAGTTCCACTTCCTCATCTCTTGCTCACTCAGGAGGTACGCGGTCAGCCCCCTCCTCTCTGTGCCAAACTTACGGATGACCGGGTGACTTCTCAGAC
>CM057090.1:34995672-35038172 GCA_029959045.1 Taenioides sp. WSHXM2023
CTCTCCTCTGCTCCTCTCGCCCGCTGACCCTCCTCTGACCCTCTCCTCTGCTCCTCTGCATCTTCTCCTCTGACCCTCTCCTCTGCTCCTCTGACCCTCTCCTCTCCATCCACTGTCCCTCTCCTCTGCTCCTCTGACCCTCTCCTCTGCTCCTCTCGCCCGCTGACCCTCCTCTGACCCTCTCCTCTGCTCCTCTGCATCTTCTCCTCTGCATCCTCTGTCCCTCTCCTCTGCTCCTCTCCTCTCCTCTGCATCCTCTGCTCCTCTGACTCTCTCTTCTGCATCCTCTGCTCCTCTAACCCTCTCCTCTGCTCCTCTCCTCTGCATCCTCTGCTCCTCTGATTTTTTTTTTTTTATGTTAATGCTTCTGGGCTTTGACATAAAAGTAAATTTGCATATCTAATTGAAGTATTTTGTCAGCATATTTGCAATAGGATATTTGTATCCACACAGCCCTAATAGAGGCATGTGTCGTGCTACCTGAGCCTCCTGCTGTGCCCCGTGGCCCTGCCCAGAGCAGAGTAGTGCAGTAGCTCCATCAGCTGCTCCTCAGTGATGGGCCTCTGAAGGTGCTCCTCGTTCACACTGATCCGAGGAGGATGTGACGCGCAACCATTTTGCCTGACCTCTCCACTGTCCAGGTAGGGCATGGGTCTTTTGGGCCCATTGTCCTCAGTTATGTCCTCTGCTTTTCTTTTACTGCAGCGTGGGGCTGGAACAGCATCCATGTCTGAAGAGGCAGTTATTGGGAATTATCGAATTACCACCTGAAAAAATAATAAATAAATCAATAAATAAACAATAAATTAATCAATCATCTGCAAAGTTTAATGACATACTGTGGAACATGTCGCTCTCTATGGAGACAAGCTGGTGATGCAACCACACTGCAAATTTCTCTGATCTGGTCAAGATTTTAAAACTTATATCAGGTTATTGATCTTTTCAGATTTATTATCTACTTACGAGTTCTGAGACAGCTTCATTCTAGTCTAGAGGGAGTTTACTTTAAGAGAACTTGTAAAGTAAAATGATCTTGCTGCATGGACAGATCATTTCACTACTTTTAAGTCATTTTTCAATAGATTTAAGTGTTTATATCTTAAATTTTGGCCAAGCTTTTTTTTGCAGTGCAGGCAGCTTACAGGTCAGATCTGTGGTGAGGCAACTTTGCTGTAATAGTAATAATGCACTTTTTTTTTTTTTTTTTTAACAATAATAACACATGTATTTGAATAAATGCAAGATAGACCGGTCTAATGCCAATACATGGTACATCCTTTTGTATTCTTACAGTAAAACTGATTATGCATTCGTTAAAGCATTGATTCTGATCTCTGTTATAATGTCGTATCCTCATCACAAACACACTTGGAGTTGTGTTTTGTTTCATTCACATGTTTAACACACAAACCCTGCAGATTTAGTCTGAGCTCGTCTCTCAAACAGAAAACACTCTGTTCCACCTTGTGATGTCATGTGGTAATACAGGACGTGCTCTACCGTGTTTAAAATCTATCACCTTCAATAGAATCATTTGATTAATTTAAGCCCTAGAACTGCCAATCTCTACTGAATTAAAGGTAAAAAAAAAAAAAGTAGCTGTTAACTTTCATAGCCATCACAAGGTTGAATGTAGCATTTTGAGCTCGGGAGATGTAGACAGACTAATACAAAAATGAAACAAAACACAAATCCAGCTATGTTTTTGATGAGGTAACAACATTCCAACATAACTAAATGCTCATGAGTCAATTTTGCGTAATATAGTCTATAAACTGGGACTACAATAGTATTGAACCTGTTCTAAACCAGGACTAAATCAAGACTAAACCTTGTCTTTATCAGAACAAAAATTAAGTTCTAAACGAGGACTAAACAAGCTATTGCTCTTGAGTATCACCAGAACACGCCCAAATACCAGGAGTAATACTTGTACCACAATCTGAGTACCACGGTAGTAGAATATGACATTTCTAAAGTTGTAGCAGACAGAAAACCCATTCATAATCACTTCATCCTGACAAGCGTTTTCAGTAAGCAAATGTGACTACAATTATGAAACATTACAGTTGACGTAGACCATCTGTAACATGTCTACACACTGTAAATAGTTTAAATAAATAATACCACATATCCAGTGAGTAGTTTTGCTTCTTTCCTAAGTGTCCGGCTCGTGTTCAGCTGAACCTGAGCCGAACACATGGCTCTGCTAAACGCTGAAGCGAGAACATGAAATTCCCGTCAACTATCAACCTACTTCCGGTTAACAATATCTTTTTTACCACAGTTTTTATTTATTCAATTTATCTATTAATTATTATAATGTCTATTTCCGCAAACATAAATTTCTGCCGTAAAACAGACATCTTTTATTTTCTATTTGATATAACAAAGCGCTTATCAGACTGCTTTTATTTTGACAAACCGGAAATACTGTTCGCTTTATTTACGTTTCCTGCAGTCGCTTTTCCGCTTTTCACTGATCGACCAAACCTCTCGGTGTTTGTTTGGTTGAGACTCTCAGACAGAATGAATGGATCGTTGAAGAGTATTTCAAAAGCCTGCGCGGTTTGCTCTTGAATGATGAGTGAACACTTCTAATCGTGTCGTTATTTCGGATCGTTGGCTAATACGATCGATCAAATATGGCTACAAAGAGATTAGCGAAGTAAGTTCCGTATGCTTTTGCTACATTTCTTGCTAGCATGCACAAAGGATACAAATCGTGCAGCTCATAAAACAGTCACATGTAATCGCGCTTTGTTGTAATGTCATAGTTTTACTTATCTGTGTCTCTTCTTGCTTTGTGTACATCTCAGAGAACTGGGTTTATTGAGGCAACGCAGCAACAGCTCCTCTGGCTCCAAGAAACTGCTGTCAAGTGACTGAACTAGTTTATTTTACTGAATAATCCTGCTGGAGCTCATAAACACTCATTGTTGTTTATTATTGTATTGCAGATCAGGTTTTCGCCTACATCATCGTCATAGATTTTGAGTCCACGTGTTGGCAAGAGAAGAACAACTATGGCCAAGAAATCAGTAGGTGGACACAGGTTTTTCTACCACAGCCAAGTGAACATCAGGCCAGGGGGGTCCAAACTTTGTTCACACACAAAGCCAAGGAAAAGTGACGGTCAGCCATTCACACTGGTGCATTTTACATGTTTTACATGTTTTACTGTGGGCCCACACATGTATTCAGACAGATGTAATGCCAAGTCTACAATTGTTTCACAAATAAACCAGTTTACCTGACTTCTGACTGTTGCATGCATATTTTTATTTTACTAACCAAGGCATAGATTTCCAAACTATGGCCTGGGGGCCAAATGCAGCACTCAAACCAATTTTTGTTTTCCCCTCACACAATACCTGCTGTATTGGCCCAAATATATGGCAGTAATTTATACTGCAGATTTAAATAATTCAACAGCTATAAACTCAATAATTCTACAACTTTAACCTCATCACATTACAGACCTAAAATGAATTGCATTCCTTATTAAAGGTAAAGCAGCTCTGTCAAAGCTGCATTACGTGCTCCCATCTGAATGACCCATTGTAGCCCCTGGTCTGTGGCCCTCCTCTACAAATGTTTTTCTACATGTGCCCCTCGGTGAAAAAGGTTTGGACACCCCTGACTAAGGCATTCATTATTTGGCCAGTTCAGTCACATAGCTCCAGTATATTTTGTGAATAGAGCTCACCAGACACTGGTTACATGTCCTTTCCACTTGTGCTGTGTCCAGTTGAGTTCCCCGCGGTGCTGCTGAACACCTCCACGGGGGAGGTGGAGTCTGAGTTCCACTCTTATGTCCAGCCTCAGGAACACCCCATTCTGTCAGCATTCTGCACTGAGCTCACGGGCATCACACAGGTAGGACTATATATGGTAAAATCCATCCACAGATGTACAAAGTGACTATTAGATTTAAGAGCAAAATCTGCAAACTCATGAACTGTGGTATCAAGTGAATTTAGGATTTCACTACCTTTTAAATAATTGTGACAATGGCAGATTTTCTTTGAAACTAGAAAAATACAGTATATACTGTAATATATGGTGGTGATCAGATCCTAACCTCAGCCCTTCTGTCCGTCATGTACTCTCTGGTCTAGGACTGTCAAAAGTGTTGAAAATCACATATTAATCAATAATAAAACTAGTATCAAAACTAGATACACATTTGAGCAGGTATCGATGCTTAAATGTCCCATTGACAGGACAGATATTAAGATTTCCTGATTGTCTTTAGAATGATCTTAAGCTGTATCAGAACAAATATAAGAGCACATAGACTAGTATACACCCATGGACCACTATGGAACCTACAGGACCACTGAGGGAGTACACACATATAAGGACACATGGGAATAGAAAAGAAAGTACTACCATTTAATGTTGAAATCACAGTATATTTTTTAAAGAAAGAGGGTTTTTCATTATCATCATGGCATCAGTGTCTGTATTGAGTGTCTATATAGTATAGAGTATAGAGCATTGAAGTTGAGCTTAAAATTTTAAGATAAGATAAGATAAGATAATCCTTTATTTGTCCCACAATGGGGAAATTGCAGTGTCACAACGCAAGTTTCAGAAACAGTAGGAAATAAGAGCATGCATCAAAATCAAGATAAATAATAATAAGTATTTACAATCAACTAAAAAACACAACACTGTAAGCTAAGCTAAAAGGCACAGGAACATTGCACAATAAGTGTTTTGATTCTGAGATGATTGTGTACATTGCAGTGATGGACAGTGGTGGGTAAATAAATAATAGCAGGTACAGTGACTTTAAATAATATTGCACATTGTTATTATTACTATGGAGATGACACATGGTTGCTATGGGAATGACACATGACTAGCATTGTTCATTATACAGTCTGACAGCAGCAGGAAGGAAAGACCTGCGAAATCTCTCCTTAACACAGCGAGGGTGAATCAGTCTGTCACTGATGCTGCTCTCCAGAGCAGACAGGGCGTCCTGCAGGGGGTGACATTCATGGTCCAGCATAGACATGAGTTTAGCCAGGACCCTCTTGTCCCCCACCTGTTGCACCGAGTCCAGAGGACAGCCCAGGACTGAGCTGGACTTCTTGATGATCTTGTCCAGTTTCTTCTTCTCCCTCTCTGTGACGCTGCTGCTCCAGCAGACCACACCGTACAGGATGGCTGATGCCACCACAGAGTCATAGAAGGACCTCAGGAGTGGCCCTCTCACTCCAAAGGACCGCAGTCTCCTCAGGAGATAGAGCCGACTCTGGCCCTTCCTGTACAGTGCATCTGTATTATGAGTCCAGTCCAGTTAGTATCGTGACAACACGGGTAGTACGTGGTGGTGAACCTTTGCCCTCAGCTCTTGTGTCCCCCATGTTGTCTCTGGTCCTGTTCCTCAGATTCAGGTGGAGGCTGGGGTCCCTCTTCAGATCTGCCTGTCCCACTTCAGTCGTTGGCTCCAGACTCTGCAGCATCAGAAGGGCCTGGTGTTCTCACACAGACAGCCCACAGAGGCTCCCAAACTCTGCACTTTTCTCACATGGTCAGGTAAGGGGTGGTCTTTTTGGTCATAAGATCTCATGGTAATGTACTGTGGATCTCATGAGTGTGCAAACCTAGTGTGGACTAAATCACTAGTTAACTTAAGGGTACATTGAGTAACTTTCTGGTGGAGGGTCCGTCAAATGCTTTTCTCCATGGAGATGTTTTTGCATTGTCTGGAATGTTTCACAGTATGGCATTAAACCTTTTTATCTTCATGGTCATTCAGTCAGAATGCCTGTTTTTATAGGTATTTTTGAGCTATAAAACCAGTACCATATTGAAAGCATTCAAAGCAAAGCAATAACATCGAAAAAGAGAAAAGCATTTGACAGACCCTCCTCTAGAAAAGTTACACAATGCACCTTTAAAATACATTTAAAAAGATGGTGACTGAAGGTTAGATGAATACACATTTATGAATGTGTATTCTTTATAAAAATCTGATGTTTATATTCTTTTTTGACTTTTACGGTTTATAATACTGTTGTCTTTATTATAACAAATGTTTTGGCATGATAATTGATCATCATAATGGTGCTGTGTGTTTCAGACTGGGACCTGGGCGTGTGTCTGCTCTATGAATGTAAACGCAAACAGATCACCAGACCTTCAGTGCTCAACAGTTGGATTGACTTGAAGAGCACCTATAGGGTGAGCTCACAGCTGGACAGCAGATCCCTATTCATGGGGTTTAGCTTACTTTTATATTCAACATTTTTAACACTTTTCCCCACTTAAAAGGTATGAGATTTCATTTTAAATTGTTAATCGCTACAGTAACTGTTCTAATTTTTCATCATTCTGAAACACAACATGAAGCTGGAGGGCAGGTCAGAATTCTATGGAGGAATTTATTCTTTTTAAGTGTAAAACTTTAGATGTCCTGGTTTATGGTTCATATCTTTATTATTTATTATATAATTATTGTATTTTATATAATATTTATTTACAAAGTCATACTGGGGAAACTTCCCAGGTACCTTGTTTATCTCCTTAATCTCATCTGAGGTAGTGACCGGCTTCACTCCTCCTCACAGTTCCTCTTCACTGTGTCTCGGTGCCTCACTGAGCTGGAAAATCTGCCTTTTCCTACAACTTCATGGTCTTGGAATCATTTACACAAAGATCTTAAATTGGAATCTTTGGTGTCACTAAAGTTCAAGAAAATTGTAAAAAGTGTGGTGACCGAGATATGTGTGTTTTTCTTGAGAGATGCAAAAGGTTTTATAATGTGATACTTTGTGATTTGACTGTTTTGTATTGATTGTGTTGGCTGCTACTTTGGCCAGGTCTGTCTTGAAAAACAGATTCTAATAAGGTTCAACATTTATGGAGCATAAGTTTGGAGCTTTCATAAACAGCCAGTCTCCCATAGACTTATACAGGCCCCTGTTCCATCTGAAACTTTGACATAATTAAACTCTCAAAAGTGAACATTTAGCTTCTCTAGATTCACTCATTCTTATGTGTGTGTCCCTTAGCTCTTTTACAACAGAAAACCCAAAGGTTTGAACGGCGCTCTGCAGGATTTGGGAATACAGTTTGAAGGCCGGGAACACTCAGGTTTGGAAATCCTTCTCTCCCTAAATATCTGATTTAATCCATGTCACAGATGGTGAGTTAAAGTGTCCTTTGTCCTTAGGGCTGGATGATGCACGGAACACCGCACAGTTAGCCGCGCGCATGATGAGAGAGGGCTGTGTGCTCAGAGTCACCCGCAGCCTGGACCGGGTGAGTGCTCTGGGACTAAAGAACTGATGCTGTAGAGGCATCACTTCACCACCAGAGGGAGCCCTGCATATACACATGTACCAAAAATGCTCTCTGATTTTACTGTGTTTTTAATAAATATTTATCTTTTCATGCTATAGTAGATTCTTAATGTACCATGTACAGATCCACTTTTTTCCTTGTGTTGAGGCAAAACAGGGTCCAAGCTGGGAAGCCTCTGAAGGACTTTCATAAGATTATATTATCTTACAACCAATACTAAATACCTGCCTTTATCAAATCGAATCATTATGAAAGACTGTTCATATGAACATGACTATTATGGGCTGCCTCATGACTGTAAAACATACTATTGTACTTTTAAATCTATTCTTGCAAATGTATAAACTGCAAAGTCATTTTTACATTTTTGTTATCTTAAAGGTGCACTATGTACCTCTATCACTTTTCTGGTAGAGGGTCTGCCACATGTTTATCTCTATGGAGATGTTATTGTTCTGCTAAAAATGTTCCACAGTATTCCACACATGTTCCACAGTAGGCATTACACATCTAACTATATTAACTATCGAAATAAAGGTTATTTCTTTACAGACCAGTGTGTTGTTTACACACACAAAGAACCTTTATTTGGATAGAACATTGGAAGTCTGAAATGAACCTCTTTGAAGTAACTATACTAACTACTGCCAGAAGTCAATGATGCCACCAGGCCAAGTCACAGGCCAGTTCTGTGAAGAGGGAACCCAGCTAACTGTACAATCTTGTTTTATTTTGGGATAAAAAAAAAACACAATCAACAATAGTTATAACTAGAAAAGCACTCAGAGAGCGCAGACCTCCGCCAAGCCCCATTTAACGCAATGCTAACGAAATTTTCAAAGTGATCCAGAATCCAGGATTTCTTCTGGATCATCACCAAAATTTAATCATCTATTGGATTTACCATTCGGAACATTTCCTGAAAATTTCATCAAGATCCGTCCATAACTTTTTGAGTTATCTTGCTAACAAACAAACAAACAAACAGACTCAGGCGGAAACATAACCTCCTTGGCGGAAGTAATGAAGGTAGAGTAAGTTTAATGCCATATGGTGGAATATTCCAAGCAATGCAATCACATCTTGACATAAGCAGGTGCCGGGCCCTCCACTGGAAAGGTTATATAGTGCACCTTTATAGATCAAATAAAATTGTGTTAGGATGATTATTACCACAGCTGGTTGGCATCTGCCAGCTTTTTGAATGATCAGTCACAAGACATGTTATACCATGTTTATACCAAGCAACCAAAATCAGATGTTGAATCAAACTGGATTTAAAGGGTGTAGCTGATTAAAAAAAAAACACACACACACACACAACTATTTCTTTTGCAGTTGTCCAAAAAAACTTACCTTGTGCATTCTCAGCTTCCTAATTACTCACCGTGATGAGTTTATAAACACTTTTCACAACTTTCAGAGACCAGAGCAGAGTTTTACAATCACAGTAAAGCTAACAACGAGCATGCTAACCACACTCTTCCTGATTATTGGACATTAAAAGAAGATTTACTTATACTATATATATCTGTATATCTACAACTATATCTGTACCAGATATATCTATAATATAATATATCTGTACCAGAGCAAGACACATTTTGCGCAAATGCCTGAAAAACATTGGGCACAAGGCCTTTAACAGATTACAGATAGATGATCATCAATTAATAATTAAATCATCTCCTAGCAACATTTATTAACTTTAATCTCCTTCTCTCTTTAGATGCCATTGGCTAACACCAAGGCACCATCTGAAACCAAGAAACCAGTTAAACAGAATGAAGCAAAGGCCCAAGGAACAGCCACCATCAAACCCTCCTCCTCCAGCATTCTCCAACCAGGCTTAAACCATCCAGACTCCACTGTAAACCCAGCTACGAGCTCAGTCCAAAGTCTAGTCTCACCAAAGACCCTCCTCAATGGAACAACCATATTAAGAGAACAGCATCAGTCAACCAAAACTTCACCTACCCTGTCTTCAGTCACTGTCAATATGCCTTCATTCAGTTTAACTTCCAATACGGCAGGCTGCGTCCAATTTCTACCCCATTCGCAACCTTCCACCTCAGAGGGCGCTTTTGAGGAGCTAGTGGTGGAGAGCGAGGAGAGATGCGGTTCCTATGACGACGTGATTTTGGACTCGGACATTTCAGAATTCGAAAGGACAAGCTGTTCCACAGAAGAATCAGTCTATGTATCAAAATCACTTATTAATTCAACCACAAGTGTTAGCAAAAATATAGATGATGCTTATCAGGACAGTGGTTTGAAGACAGGACTTGAGACATGTTTTGCTGTCCCAAAAACAGTTAGCAAACCCAAATTTCTGCAGAAGAAATGTCAGATGGCCTACAGACTCCTGGACAAATCTGAAATCAGTTTTCGAAATTTGCCCAAGCCACAGGTTTTGGTTCCAAATACTCCAATGGTTCACAAGCCTAAAACTTCACAATCTTTCTCCATCTACAGTGAAGATATCTGCTCCTCAACATCACGTCCTTCTTTCTCCAAAAGCGTCCTATCAAAGCTGTCTGTGAACAGCTTCCTGAACAGACCCAGGGCTGGGGGGGTGAGAAAAGGAGAGGGTAGGATCACCTCTCCGCTGTGTGAGTGCGGGCGCAGGGCTAAGGGGCAGACGGTGTCCAACAGAGGGCCCAACCAGGGGAGGGCCTTCTTCTGTTGTCCTGGGAGACGCTCCCTGGGGGGGGACAGAGCGCCGAGGGGGTGTGGCTTCTTTAAGTGGGAATCAGCGGTGCTTAATAGCAGTGGTGTGGGCACATCTGTCTCTATGTGTCACATGAACACAAGCGCTCAGCAGCACACGAGTCTGAGGAAGAGCTTTTGGACTTGGACAAACATGATTGATCCACAAGGGAAATGATTTGGACACAGTAGCTCACACATCACAATAAATATTATAACAAAGAGCAAAAAATATAAATAGAGCTATAGAATAGAGATCTATGTTGGTTTAATAGTAAAGAGCATAAATGAGCAGTTTTACAGGCCATTAGTGGTGCGGTTCCTGGCCCTCGATGCAAAGAGCACAGGTCTTACAGTATGTGCCTTTGGACAAAACATTTTCCATATTTCTCACTATCAACATGAAAAGTACCTGGTGTGTTTTTGTCAGTGTAACTTTTATTAATGTATTTATCAAGTCAAGTTATCAAATCAAAAGGTATGGATTAAAAAAAAGGTACAGTTTTTCTTCTTTGTCCACACCAGCCCGGAAATGCCACGCACACACCCGCTTGGTCCTACACAGCTCATCATGTCATATATACAGGTATTCAGTGGAGAAGACCACCTCATATTAGAAAGTGAATGATAGTGCTGTAATGCCTACACTGCAAAAAGGCCAAAATTTAAGATATAAACACTTAAATCTATCAGAAAAAGACTTAAAAGTAGTGAAACTATCTGTCCATGCAGCAAATAAATTTTACTTGACAAGTTCTCTTAAAATAAACTACCTCTAGACTAGAATGATGCAGTCTCAGAGCTAGTAAGTAGATAATAAATCTGAAAACAAGATGAATAACCTGATAAAAGTTTTAAAATCTTGGCCAGATCAGAGAAATTTGCAGTGTAATTACTCTGGTGCAGGCCTACACTACAGTTTACTGTATGTACAGTATACGGTTGATATAGATCCCTAATTATGTGAAGTCAAGATAACCAACTTGACTTCAAACTGTAATATACAATAAACAATCATATGAATTGTATCTTATTAGTAATGCCGCGTTTTGTGTGTAGTATAAGCTATTTTAGAATTGTATTAAACTTTTTTGTCCATGTCTTTTGCTTCTGTGGTTTTGATCTTGAGCAGTGATCATTGCGAGATGTGAGTCTTACAGCCTGAAACACTGAAAATCGGATTCATTTTGCACTTTACATGTCATTTACCAAATCTTAAAGGTCCAGAAATCAGATTATAATCACACGCCACTTTCAGGATCAGTAGTTTAAATGATCTGCTCCTTCCTATTGGGTATTTTGGATTTACTTTTTCCTATCAGTTCAATTTGGATTTAAGAACAATATACAAAAAAAAAAGAAACAAAAACGGAAATTGATCCATAACAACATAAAGAATTGCATGTTAACTTTTGTCATATTGACACGACTGACTGAAAAATGACAAGACACATATAGGACTAGGCTATATGGCACACTCAGATGGCAGATGTCCAAAAAAACGATAGATTTTTCCTGAATTAACCCTTAAATCTAAGTAACTCCGTGGTTGGGGGCAAAACGCGCACGGGTTTAGGTAGTTTGACCCTCAGCCGCCGCCGTACGCACAGTTTGTTGTTGTAAAGATCGTTTATCTCCAAACCTCCAGAGCGCACACGTGTGGAGCTGCCCAGAGCGCGCACTTTTACGCATTTCCACTACATCCACGACCATCTCAAACCGAACTCCCGCGCTCGCTCCAAGCACGAAGAGGAACCGTGCAGAGAGCCACTGTGTACCCCGCTGCGCTAGCTCGTTCCGCGGCTCCATTGCGGTATGTCAGGCGGGCAGAGCGAGACCAGGAAGCGGGGCAAGAAGCGCTATGGGGGCGGCCAGGGCAAGCGCTGGAGGGGGTCCCGGGAGCTGGAGGTGGGCATGCAGGGGGTCCTCATCACCTGTAACATGAACGAGCGGAAGTGCACCAGCGAGGCCTTCAACCTGCTCAGCGAGTACGCGGACAGGCTCTACGGCCCCGAGAAGGTCAGCCAAGAGCCCGGAGATCAGGCTTTTTCCAGAGACCGTGCACTCTGTCCTGGGGAGGGTTCAGTAGCATGGACCCCACACGAGGTTATAAGGAACAGACATTTTCAATTTAAAGATGCATTATGCAACTTTTTTGGTGGAGGGTTCTGCTCTCTGCTTGTCTCCATGGTGATGTTCGTGCGCCACAGTATGACATTCAAACCTGTCCAGCATTTATTCAAATACAGGTGTTTTTCTTGCTGAGAAATGCTTTAAAATCGGCATTACTGTGAGTGGGGTCGCCTCTCCACAGATTTAACCCATAACTTAGCCTGGAGGTCTCATTTGATGTATCCATGGAGATAGGTTTAATTTCATAGCATGGGACATTCTTGGCAAAGCAATAACTTACATCTCCATGGAGAGTAGCAGGGAGCAGACCTCAGAAACGTTACACAGTGCATCTTTAAATAGGGGCATTCTATCTAAGGTTTGTAAGGTGGCTTTTTGTTCTGAAGTACTCCTGGTTTTGGCTTATAATTTGGATGAACTGTTTCTGAAAGCCTCTTTAGTCCTGCTTTTTTAGATAAACATCAGGTATTGTTCCTAGTTTAGACTTAGTGAGTCTTAGGTTTGTATTGTAGACCTTCTGGTTTAGTTTGTTTTTTTTTAGTTTGGTTTGGTTTAGTTTGAGTTTCTGCTACATTTCATCATTATAAATATTCAAAATACAAAATGGTTAACAACGTTTAGCAGGTCATCATAATTCATTACATTAGGTTAATATGTCACTATGCAACCATGAGTCTAATCTGACATAGCCTACTTTAACCGTCCTATATTGTGTAAAATTGACTCTTGAGGTTGTAGACTTAGACTTAGACAAACTTTATTGATCCACAATGGAAATGATTTGGACACAGTAGCTCACACATCACAATATAATATAATAACAGAGAGTAACAAAAATAGATGGGGTAGCAAAAAAGAGCAAGAGACAGGAGTCAAATGAGACATAATTATAAAAAATAAATGTATATGTACAAGTCAAAATAAAATAGAAAAATAAGTAATAAACTATAAAATCACAGCTATAAACAAGAGACAAGAACAACAGTGCAAATACTATGCTGACTGACAGGGCATAAGGCATTAGGCATGACTTTGTTACCTCACCAAAAACATACCTGTCCTGGAGGTGTTTTGTTTCATTCACACATGTTTGAGTCACCCTTTATTAACATCTCCAAAGCTCAAGATGCTCTGTTCTGTCTTGTGATGTCATGAAGTGGTAGTTTTCAAGTGAACAGCTAGATTTTACTGCAGTTTACTTCAGTTCAGTAGAGCTAGGAAATTCCAGGGCTGAAATGATCCAACTGATTCAAGTAAAGGTGTATGGAGTTTTTTTTTTTTTTTTTTTTTTTTTTTTTAATTAAAGTGGAGCATGACATGACATCACAAGGTGGAACAGTGTTTTTAGTTTAAAGGAAGAACCTAAATATGCACAGTTTAGTGTTAAACATTTGTGACAGAAACAAGACACAACTCCAGGTATATTTTAGATTAGGAAACCACATTTTAACAAAAAAACAGCATAATATGGGCCCTATAAAGGAGCACCATTTAACATTTTTCTGTAGAAGGTCCGTCACCTCCTTGTCTCCATGGAGATGTTACTGCTTTGCCTGGAATGTTCTGAAGTAGTATCTATCTTGCGTTTATTCAATTATAGGTATTTTATTGCTCACAAATACTTTGAAAAACATGCATTCTTACTTGCATAGTGCCCCTTTTGAATCCTCCTACTTGCAGAAATCCATTATGCTCTTGTGTCCATGGGCAAGACACCTTAGCTGACCTTCACTATGTGTGCACTGCCATATGAATGTGATGAATAGTTCTTTGACAACAGAAAAAAATAAAATCAAAATCTCAGTAGTTCTTTGTAAAACTCCTAACCCCTGATTCCCTGTCTCTTTGTGATAGCTCCAGTCCACAGAGGGCAGCAGTGAGGAGGAGGAGGAGGAAGAGGAGGATGTGGACACGGCGCTGAAGAGGGAGGTGGAGCAGCTGAAAGGCGCACAGACCAAACAGCAGAGACGCTTTCAGGCTCTGGAGAGCGGAGCCAACAACGTCATCTTCATCAAGACTCACAACCTGGGTCAGACTCACTGTTGTACAGGCAGGATTAGGGCTGCACCACAATGTGTCCTACTTTAAAAAACATATCAAAAATTGTAATAACGATGGATACTTTAATCTTTATTTTTTTAGAGGTATATTGTCTATAGATATATAAGATATATCAAACTTGTTGAGATCATCTCCTGCAATAAAAATGCAGTGTAATCTTCCAAACCAATATTCGTAACAGCAGATGACATATTACCTTGACATGCTTCCATGGTAACCATCAGGTTTCGTGACAGCTGGTGTGGCGTGTCTTATCAGCTGCTATTCAAAAGAGGGTGTGTTCATCTTAAACCAGGGGTTTTCAACCTTTTTCCTCCAGTGAGCTTCCTTTACAAAACAAAAATGCTAGAGAGCTACTAGTTTTAGCAGTCACAAGAAATGGAGTATATTTAAGAGCCACGGCAAGCCTTAAATGAGGTACGGTTAGACACCCATCAAACATAAACCATTATTCATTTATTAGTGTATAAAGTTAGGCATCAAAATAATACATGTACAGTGGTAATTTTACTTATTCAGGACTATGTGTACTTCAGATATCCCTTGGTGAGCTACTAGGAAGTGTGTGGGGAGCTACCGGTGTAGAAGACTCCTGGCTTAAACTGTCCTGTTCCAGTTGTGGTTAGTCTATCAATAAATGCAAACACTGGATCAAAGAAACAATAGAAATCAGGAAACAAAGCACACACACTTTGAATCAAGACGAGGAGCTTTCCAACTCTCACATGCGGGACACATCACCAACAATCATCTCTTACCTGGGTTTGACTGATAGAGATGAACACATGAAGGTTCTGACTTTCAGACCTTTTGTGGTTTATTTTGTTATTTCAATACAATTACAAGGTACATTTCTGAAGGTTTGCAAATCTATCCTTTAGTATCTTTATCTGGAAAATTAAAAACACTTATTTTATTTTTTATTTTTGTCAATATCGCCCATCCCAACCTCAAAGTATGGGTGTCACATCAAGATTTAATGAAAAAATTAGAACAAAAATTAGTCTATGTACGTAAGGAGGAAATTATTAAGTTCATTATCATTTTTGTAATATTTTAAATTTCAACAATTTATTTTTAGACTCTGTAAGCAAAACGAAGGACTGTTAGTAGATATTGCATTAACTGTTTGAAATGAACATTTTATTGTGCAGCCCTACAATAGACCACTAAAGATTGAGCCATTTGCTGAAATCTAATCGTTTCTTGTAGAATCCGACAAACTGGTCCACCACATCCTGTCTGACCTCCACACCACCAAGAAGAAGAAGTCTCGTGTGATCCTCCGAATGCTGCCGGTGAGTCCTCAACTTATCAGCACTCTTTGTTCATTGAGCAATCCCCAAACACAAAGATGGCAGAGATACTAGGAAACATACATGACTGGCTGAAATGTGCAGGTGACAGGAACATGCAAGGCCTTCCAGGAGGACATGTTGAAGTTCTTGAGCACGTTCCTGGAGCCCTGGTTCAAAACGCCCAACGCTGCGTCCTACCAGATCGTCTTCAAAGCCCGCAACAGCAGCCACAACAAGAGGGAGGACATCATCAAGGCCATCGCAGGTACGACTACTCTAAACCGGCACTATGTAACTTTCTTGTTGAAGGTTCTGCCACCTGCTTGTCGCCATGGAGATGTTTTTGCTTTGTTTAAATTGTTCCACAGTTTGACATTAAACATATCTATCTTTTGTTTATTAAATTGCACATCTTTTTATTGCTAAAGAAATGCCTTAAAAAGCATATATTAGTGTGAGAGTAGTCGCCTCTGTACAGATTTGACCTGTAATTTGGTGTTACCTACTTGTCTCCATGGAGATAGATTGGTTTAATGTCTTACTGTGGAATATGCCGGTCAAAGCAATAACAAACAAACAAGTGGCAGATGTTACAAAGTGCACCTTTAATTAAGTTTTTCAAAGTACAAGAACTGGAGTATATGGTAAACCCTACTCGCCAGTGCTATAAAACGTTTGTACAAAACACCAGAAAGAGGTTCTGGACTGCATCTGCTGGTGCACTGGAGCAGAAGCTAAAAAATAAAGACTACTAGCACTGATGTTGTTAACCTCTGCAGAGGAGGCAATTTAAGCACATTAATTGGCTAGTGATTTAGTATGGATGGAACCCTGCTCTCAATGCAACTGAGCAGCTTTAACTTGTTACTGCCTTTAAACTTAAAGTTCTTCCTCACTTACCTTAAACATTCAGAGCATCCTAATTATTCGCCGTGATGAGTTTAGAAGCACTTTTCATATCTCAACCAGAGCAGAGTTTTGCAGCTAACAACAACTAGCATGATAACACACACTTATCAGACAATACAATTTCTAATTACCGTAATTTCTGGACTGTAAGCCGTTACTTTGTTCACACAGTTTGAACCCTGCGGCTTATACAACGATGCAGCTAATATATGGACCGATTATTAGTTTATGAACACAGCGGATGCACATGCAGCCTGAATGCAGAAAGCGCCGCTGTCTGTGTTTATGTCATAAAATAAGTTGTGATGCTAAATCAGACCTGGGTAATGTCCAGCTCCCGGGCCACATACGACTCTTTGGTTGATTCTGACCGGCCCGTTTAAGCTCATTTGGAATCACAAAATAAGCATATTTTATCATTTTACCTCATGCATGGACTAAAGCTGTATTGCTTTTATTTTAGAGTTTTTTTTAAATGACATTTTGTCACTTTTTCATTGCTTAGTCAAAACATACACTCTTACCACTCATACCAGCTTGTCTAAACAATGCTATTTCCTGCCTTTTTTCTTTTTTTTTTTAAAGAAATACAATTAATATTATGTAGAATTGAGTGAAGCATTTTGGCCCGGCCCTCCACAATATTTTCTGTTTCTCATGTGGCCCCATGGAAAAAATAATTGCCCACCCCTGTGCTAAATGAACATTAGTGAGTGGGATACATCTTAATGACCTGTATGTGTTAAATGCAGGCGAGTGCGTAAATGATGAGAAGAAATGTCTCAGACTCGGACATCCATTCATACCTGATCGATACAACTGGCCCCACCCCCGAGAGAGCCTGAAATCTGCTGAAATCCTACAAGACACTGACATGATCCCAGACAGGACAGGCACAGTAGAGCGAGAAATGACGTAGTCTGATAATCCCTCTGTAGATTTTTATGGGCTCAGGCCTCCGGGGGGCTGCAAGAGCGAGACAGATATGGACACCTGCGGCTTATAGCAAGTGCGGCCTATATATGTATGTTTTTTTTATTTTAAAATTTAGTTGATGCAGCTTGTATTCAGGTGTGCTCAGTAGTCCGGAAGTTACAGTAGATGCAGACAGCATGCAGCAGACTTATTTTGATCTCAAGAGCTCCTTATATGTCTTTTTGCATTAGTGGGAAAAAAACAACATAAAATATACAAATTCCTCTTACTAAGAGTGTGTCCTGGTTTTACACAGGTTTGGTGGGGAAGCTCAACCCCAAGAACAAGGTGGACCTGACCAGCCCCGAGCTCACCATCATCGTGGAGGTCATCAAAGCGGTGTGCTGCGTCAGCGTGGTCAGGGACTACACACTGTTCAGGAAGTACAACGTCCAGGAGGTGGTCAAGGACGACACTGCCAAACCACAGGAGACAAAGGAGGAGACGAAGGAAGAGTCAAAAAAGGAGGAGAATTCGCAGCATCTGGAGGGCGAGGACACAGCGGAGGACAGGCACAGCACAGACGAGCACACAGGCACGGCTGAGGGAGAGTGACTGACAGGAGTCTTAAGTGGAGTGTTTTTTTAGTTAATTTAAAATAGTGTGAATGATGCGTTTGCGTTTTAGATGAACTGAATGCACAATAGAATCAGCAGCTACTCCTTCTAGTGGTCAAAAATAGAATAGCAGGAAATGTAAGGTAGGTTTTGTATTACTTCATCTCAGTTTCAGTAACAGACTTTGAACACCTATTTTGCCGTTTTAGAAATGTGTATCTGAATTATGTGTTTTTGCAACTTTTTTGTTGGTACATGGCAACATTTTTAAGTAAGTAAGTTCCTTTTGTGAAGATAGGATTTGCTTCAGATTGATGGTGTCATGTTGTTTTGCATTATTTTGAATTTTTACTCAAATGTCCCACTCACAGTACCCACAGTCAATAGAACAATCATTTCATCTATTTTGGTGCAAATAATTATGAACATTATATTTAATAATAGGCTTAAACTCCCTCCGTTTGTTTGCAGACATGTCCAACGGGTCAGATTCAGTCCATGCTTTAATAAAAAATGTCCGTCTCTGTTCTTTTGCTCAGTGAACCTTTGTTATTTCAAACTACAGCCCCATAAATAAATTATGTTTCTAAACCTGTCAGTGTTTTCTTAGTTTACACCATGTTTCAGTGTGAGTGGTTCTGCTGTAGTATTGACTTTACCTTTACACAATAGCAAGAGAATACAAAGTAAATATACAGTGCCTTGAAAAAGTATCCAACCCCCTTGAACTTTTCTACATTTTCTCACATTATGACCACAAACATAAACATATTTCATTGAACCTTTGTGTGAAAGACCAACACAAAGTTGCACACAATTGTGAAGCAGAAGGACAGTCATACATGATCTAATTTTTTTTTACAAATAAAACGCTGAAAAGTGGGCGTGCAAAATTATCCAACCCCCTTTTTTTCTGAGTGCAACACATTGCTTTTAGAGGCTTTAGAAGGATCCAATGTTGACCGAACAATTAAATAGAGTCCACCTGTGTGTAATCTACTCTCAGTATAAATGCAGCTGTTTGTTTGAGAGTATTGGGGAGCAGTCAGCACCATGAAGTCCAAAGAACATACCATACAGGTCAAGGATAAAGTTGTGGAGAAGTATAAAGCAGGATTAGGTTATAAAAAAGATTTCCAAGGCTCTAAACATCTCATGGAGCACTGTTTACACCATCGTCCAAAAATGGAAGGAGTATGGCACAACTGCAAACCTACCAAGACCAGGGCGTCCATTTAAACTTACCGTCCGAACAAGGAGAGCACTGGTCAGAGATGCAGCCAAGAGGCCCATGGTGACTCTGGAGGAACTGCAAAGATCCACAGCTCAGGTTGGGGAATCTGTCAACAGGACAACTATTAGTCGTGCACTACACAAATCTGGCCTTTATGGAAGAGTGGCAAGAAGAAAGCCATTGCTGAAAGAAAGCCATAAGAAATCCCGTTTGCAGTTTGCCAAAAGCCATGTGGGGGACACAGCAACCATGTGGAAGAAGGTGCTCTGGTCAGATGAGACCAAAATTGAACTTTTTGGCCAAAATGCAAAACGCTATGTGTGGCGGAAACCTATCACTGCTCATGACTCTAAACACACCATCCCCACTGTCAAATATGGAGGTGGCAGCATCATGCTCTGGGGGTGCTTTTCTTCAGCAGGGACAGGGAATATGGTCAGAGTTGATGGGAAGATGGATGGAGCCAAATACAGGGCAATATTGGAAGAAAACCTATTGGAGTCTGCGAAACACTTGAGACTGGGGCGAAGGTTCATCTTACAGCAGGACAACGACCTCAAACATAAAGCCAAGGCTACAATGGAATGGTTTAAAACAAAACATATTCATGTCTTAGAATGGCCCAGACCTAAATCCAATCGAGAATCTGTGGCAAGATCTGAAAACTGCTGTTCACAAACGCTCTCCATCTAATCTGACTGAGCTGGAGCTATTTTGCAAAGAAGAATGGGCAAAAATTTCAGTCTCAAGATGTGCAAAGCTGGTAGAGACATAAGATAAGATAAGATATGCCTTTATTAGTCCCACAGTGGGGAAATTCTAGTGTTGCAACGCACAGTTCAAGAACAGCAGAAAAATGGAACATGCAATAAAACAAGATAATAGATAATGGCTAAAAAAATAATAATTTAGAAATGGACTTACCCAAAGAGACTTGCAGCTGTAATTGCAGCAAAAGGCGGTTCCACAAAATATTGACTCAGAGGGGTTGGATAATATTGCACGCCATATTTTTCAGCTTTTTATTTGTAAAAAAAAATTTACTCATGTATGACTGCCCTTCTGCTTCACAATTGTGTGCAACTTTGTGTTGGTTTTTCACATTAAAGCTCAATGAAATATATTTATGTTTGTGGTCATAATGTGAGAAATTGTGGAAAAGTTCAAGGGGGTTGGATACTTTTTCAAGGCACTGTACATGTCTAATATGAAAGCAGAAGCGTGTCCAGATTTAGTGTTTTGGTAGCTCCAGTTTGTAGCAACGATTTTCTTTATTTTATTTTTCTTATATAGCCATTTCTCCATATTATATAAATAATTCATTCCACATACAATTGGTGTTAGTCGTCTCTGGTCATAACAGTGTTGTGATTAAATTGGCTGCACAACCATTCCTGAGGCATTTTAGAGCAGAACCTTTGGACTTTTTTCATTCCTCTGCAGCCTGAAGAAGAAATGTATAATGTATCATGGATTATTACTAAAATAAATTGAATAAAATTGATTTTGTTTTATTTTTATTTTTTTTTATCATAAAAGATATTTAAAATTGTGTATACATGGACAAAATCTTGATTAATTTTATTTAGACAAAGGTCAAAAATGTCAACACCCTTTGGATCTTGAATACTCTTCAGCGAGCCAAATTCCCATTATATTTCACTTGTACTTTTCAGATTGTAAATGTGCTGATATTGTCCCTGATCATCGAAAATGAGCTGCAACAGTAAGGTCCACAGTGATGGAAGAACAATTTGAAAATGTATTTGCTTACAGAATACTGAATACCTGCACTAAAATGTATTTTGTAACATATTCTGATACATGGTCCAGTCAGAGTACTGTATTCTGAGTACTTAGAATACTTTCACACAAGGTTGTACATAAATTATAGTAAAGACAGCTTTATACTGTATTTGTTTCACCGTTTGGTCTCCATTTATTTATCACTGATCAGCAAAAGCAGTGTTTTATATTTTTCTCACTCATTCTATGCAGTTTGAACCCTACATTTTATGATCAAGTACCGCCATGTATTCCTTTGATTTTAGAAAAGTAACTGTATTCTGAATATCACCACCAAATGAAAAAGTAACTGTACCAGAAAGCAGTTAAGATAAGATAAGATAAGATAATCCTTTATTTGTCCCACAATGGGGAAATTGCAGTGTCACAACGCAAGTTACAGAAACAGTAGGAAAATAAGAGCATGCATCAAAATCAAGATAAATAATAATAATAAGTATTTACAATCAACTAAAAAAACACAACACTGTAAGCTAAGCTAAAAGGCACAGGAACATTGCACAATAAGTGTGTTACTCCAGTATTCTGAATATCTATTCTCAGTACATTCAGTTACTTCCCAACACTGAAGGTCCATTACCCATACCACCGTACTTTAGTCACCACACTATCAGCATTTTAACAGTAGAATTTTGAAATGGATAAAACACTGAACGCACCACAATAGTTGGCAAGTATCTCCTAATGAAGCCTGTACACCTTAATGAAGCCTACACCTTAATGAAGCCTGTACACCTTACTGAAGCCTATACACCTTAATGAACCTGTACACCTTAATGAAGCCTACACCTAAGTACTTCAGAAACGCGTTGGTTCTGCTTCGCTTCAACTTTTCTTTTGTTGGATTTTCGCCAATTTTCACCGGGGCGATGTGCGTGGGCCCGCGACCCCCCATTGTATACACAAGGGATCAGCTGTTAGCGCTGCGCTGTAGTGTTCCCCCGAGACCGCCATGACATCCCGGCGGAGCTGCTACGGAAGACGCGCAGGGGCCGACGTGCTGGACGCAAACTCCAGGAAAAGAAGAGACGCTTCAGACCTGTGCTCCCCTCTGTCATCGCGGGAAACGTGCGGTCTATTTCGAACAAGACGGACGAATTAGCAGCGCTCACGCGATATCAGCGGGAATACAGAGACAGCAGCATCATGCTTTTCACGAAGTCCTGGTTGACCCCGCAAATTCCGGATTCAGCTGTTGCTATGGACAACTTTCACCTGCTGCGCGCAGACAGGACGGCAGAGAGTGGTAAGAAGAAAGGAGGAGGTCTGGCTCTGTTTGTGAATGAGAAGTGGTGCAAAGCTGGACACTGTACAGTGAAGGAGCAGCTGTGTAACAGAGACATTGAGCTGCTGGCTGTTAGCATGAGGCCATATTATCTGCCCCGGGAGTTCTCACATGTGATTGTGATCGCTGTCTATGTTCCTCCCTCTGCTAATGCTGAGACAGCATGTGACACACTGCACTCCTGTACTAGCACACTCCAAACAAAGCATCCGCAGGCTCTCTTCCTGATTTCTGGAGACTTCAACCATGCATCTCCTGCACCTGTTCTGCCTACATACACCCAGTATGTCACCTGCCCCACAAGAGACAATAAAACACTGGATTTATTTTTTGCCAACGCCAAGGAGGCTTATTCTTCATCCCCACTGCCTCCCCTGGGTAGAGCTGACCACAACATTGTCCATTTGCGGCCTGTGTACCAGCCTATTGTGCACAGACAGCCTGTGGTGCCCCGTGTGGTGAAGAAGTGGACTGCTGAGAGTGAGGAGGCTCTGAGAGACTGTTTTGACACCACAGTGTGGACAGAGCTCTGTGACCCACATGGGGAGGACATCAATGCAGTGACAGAGTGCATCACGGACTACATCAACTTTTGTTTTGAAAACATCGTCCCCTCCCAGACGGTGCGGTGTTTTTCAAACAACAAGCCGTGGATTAACCCTGACATAAAAGCTCTGCTGAAGGAGAAGAAGAGAGCTTTTAGGTCAGGGACCAAGGAGGAGCTGAAGGCTGCACAGAAGGAGCTGAGGAGGAAAATCAGGACGAGCCAAGCCAGCCAAAAGAGAAGGATGGAGCAACAGCTGCAGCAGAAGAACATCCAGGGGGTGTGGAGAAGCCTCAAGACGATCTCAGGCTTCAAAGCGCCTCCTGCCCAGACGGAGGGGGACCGGCAGTGGGTGAACGAGCTCAATTCTCACTTCCTGAGATTTGATCAATCACCCACCACTCCCCCCACCCAGCTGCCAGCTCTCACCTCCCCAGCTGGACAATGGGGAACTCCTGCACCTCTTCACACCTCTGCCTCTGCTCTTCAGCCCACCACTACACATGGACTCACCCATCCCCCCAGCCTGCCACTGTCATTTTCTACAGCCCAGGTGAGACTGGAGCTCAAGAAGATCAGACCCAGGAAGGCAGCAGGACCAGACGGCATCAGCTCCAGGCTCCTTAAGTCCTGTGCAGACGAACTGTGCGGAGTTATGGAGCATGTCTTCAACATGAGCCTTAAGCTGAGGGTGGTACCACAACTCTGGAAGACCTCCTGCGTGGTACCAGTGCCTAAGACACCGCACGCTAAAGACCCCAGCAGCTTCAGGCCGGTGGCTCTAACATCGCACCTGATGAAGACACTGGAGAGACTGGTCCTTGGCCACCTCCGCTCCACCGTGAGCTCAGCGATGGACCCGCTGCAGTTTGCGTACCGGCCTGGCATCGGAGTGGAGGACGCCATCATCTACCTGCTGCACCGCTCACTGTCTCACCTGGAGAACCCCGGCAGCACTGTGAGGATTCTCTTCTTTGACTTCTCCAGTGCTTTCAACACCATCCAGCCACTGCTCCTGAGGGACAAACTGGAGACTGCCGGTGTGGACTGTGACCTGGCAGACTGGATCCTGGACTACCTCACAAACCGGCCCCAGTTTGTGAGAGCCAAGAACTGCGTGTCTGACCTACTGACCTGCAGTGTGGGGGCGCCCCAGGGCACAGTCCTCGCGCCCTTTCTTTTCACCCTTTACACTGCAGACTTCAGACACAACACGGACAGCTGCGTCCTGCAGAAGTTCTCTGATGACTCTGCCATCATTGGCTTCATTAAGGATGATGACGATGTGGAGTACAGAGGACTAGTGCAGGACTTTGTGGACTGGTGTCAGCAGAACCACCTCATCATCAATGCAGGGAAGACCAAGGAGATGGTGGTGGACTTCCGCAGACGCCACTCTACTGTCACCTCAGTGAACATCCAGGGAAGGGACATTGAGAGAGTGGACTCTTAGAAGTACCTGGGTGTTCATCTGAACAACAAACTGGACTGGACTCACAACACAGATGCACTGTACAGGAAGGGCCAGAGTCGGCTCTATCTCCTGAGGAGACTCAGGTCTTTTGGAGTGAGGGGGCCACTCCTGACGACCTTCTATGACTCTGTGGTGGCATCAGCCATCCTGTACGGTGTGGTCTGCTGGAGCAGCAGCATCACAGAGAGGGAGAGGAAGAAGCTGGACAAGGTCATCAAGAAGTCCAGCTCCGTCCTGGGCTGTCCTCTGGACTCAGTGCAGCAGGTGGGGGACAAGAGGGTCCTGGCTAAGGTCATCTCTATGCTGGATCATGAGTGTCACCCCCTGCAGGACACCCTGTCTGCTCTGGAGAGCAGCTTCAGTGACAGACTGATTCACCCTCGCTGTGTGAAGGAGAGGTTTCGCAGGTCCTTCCTTCCTGCTGCTGTCAGACTGTACAGTGAACACTGTTAACACTGAACATGTGTCATTCAACTCTATCTATGTGCAATACTGAAGACCTCTGGTACAATTCACTCATGTCACTTTACTGATATTTATCCTGTCTGTACATAAACATAGTCATTACTGTAAATAACATAATATACTGAAGTCACTTTACTGAGATTTACTCTGTTCATATGCTGCACTGTTACTTTTATTGTACATAATAGTTTTTTTTTTTTGGTATTTTGTATTTTATATTTTTGTTCCACCGGAACAAAATTAGAGTCTATCTTTAAGTCTATTTCTAAATTATTATTTTTTTAGCCATTATCTATTATCTTGTTTTATTGCATGTTCCATTTTCCTGCTGTTCTTGAACTGTGCATTGCAACACTGGAATTTCCCCACTGTGGGACTAATAAAGGCATATCTTATCTCTTATCTTACCTTAATGAAGCCTGTACACCTTAATGAAGCCTACACCTTAATGAAGCCTGTACACCTTACTGAAGCCTGTACATCTTAATGAAGCCTGTACACCTTAATGAAGCCTATACGCCTTAATGAAGCCTACACCTTAATGAAGCCTATACACCTTAATGAAGCCTGTACACCTTAATGAAGCCTACACCTTAATGAAGCCTGTACACCTTACTGAAGCCTATACGCCTTAATGAAGCCTGTACACCTTAATGAAGCCTACACCTTAATGAAGCCTGTACACCTTAATGAAGCCTATACGCCTTAATGAAGCCTACACCTTAATGAAGCCTACACCTTAATGAAGCCTGTACACCTTAATGAAGCCTACACCTTAATGAAGCCTGTACACCTTACTGAAGCCTGTACACCTTAATGAAGCCTGTACACCTTAATGAAGCCTGTACACCTTAATGAAGCCTATACACCTTAATGAACCTGTACACCTTAATGAAGCCTGTACACCTTAATGAAGCCTATACACCTTAATGAACCTGTACACCTTAATGAAGCCTACACCTTAATGAAGCCTGTACACCTTACTGAAGCCTGTACACCTTAATGAAGCCTGTACACCTTAATGAAGCCTATACACCTTAATGAACCTGTACACCTTAATGAAGCCTACACCTTAATGAAGCCTGTACACCTTAATGAAGCCTGTACACCTTAATGAAGCCTACACCTTAATGAAGCCTGTACACCTTAATGAAGCCTATACACCTTAATGAACCTGTACACCTTAATGAAGCCTACACGTTAATGAAGCCTGTACACCTTAATGAAGCCTGTACACCTTAATGAAGCCTGTACACCTTAATGAAGCTTGCCTGAGCTCTGTCAAATCCACTTATCTACAGTGTGCGTGATATGGCAGCATTATCCCGCTCTTATTGTTTTACAGCTGTGTGGGTAAATAATGCTTCATATTCAGGCTGTGTCGCGGTGTGTGCGGACTGCAGTGTGACCTGGATCTCATTAGCTGAGCCCTCCCAAGCTAACGGGGAGCTAACGGCACGCTAACGAACGCGCAGGTGAGACTAATTGGCGCTTAAAGTTAGCCCCTAAACCTCTGCCTGTGCACCACTCATACAAATTAGGATACTGTACAAGTCAGTGTGTGTATGTGTGTGTGTGTGTGTTACATTTATATTATTAGAACCATTATTGTAATAGTAAATTTGTTCACCGCTCATTCTGACACAATGCCATACTTTGGGATATTCCAGGAAAAGTAATATCAGCAGTCGATGGACCCTCCTCAGATAAATTATATAGTGCATCTCTAAAAACAAGGAATCACAAAATATTATTAGTAAATGATACAGATAAAGATGAGACAGAGCTTGCACAGTCCATAAACCATTAGTAGACCAATTGTAAGCATTTCTGTTTTCATTACTGCTGCATGCCCACAATATATATATACACACACATACGCACGCACGCACGCACGCACACACACACACACACACACACACACACACACACACACACACACACACACGCGCACACACACACCCCCACACACACACACCCCCCCACACACACACACACACACACACACACACATACACACGCACACACACATATATATAAGCAAAAGTATTCAAGAGCAGGTTTAAAGGCCAATAACAGTACAAATAATCTGTACAGAAAAAAAACAGTACAAATAATCCATAATTTAAATTAATTATTTTTAATATTACTCAAATAATCATCATTTTTTTCATTCCTATAATCATACTTGTGTTGTCAGGATACTAAAAATTCAAAATACTAAGGAATAGACGCAATAGATTCTGATATCGCAATGATAATAAAAAACACTTTATTTAGACAATATACTGTGTTTTTCAGCATTAAATGGTCGTACTTTCTTTTCTATTCCCATGTGTTCTTATATGTGTGTAATCCTCAGTGGTCCTGTAGGTTCCATAGTGGTCCATGGGTGTATACTAGTCTATGTGCTCTTATACTTGTTCTGATACAGCTCAACATCATTCTAAAGACATTCAGGAAAGGTTCATTTCTCTCCTGTGAATGGGACTATTTGTAGTATTGATACCTGCACAAACAAGTATATAGTTTCGATTCTAGTTTTTGTATTGATTAGTATCTGATTTTTGACAACTTTAAATCATACAGCCCCAATACTAATACCCCAATACACAAAAAACTCAATACGAGAAAAGGGACAAAACATAACTATTCAACAGCTATTCACTTTGGTCAGCACAAATTGAGATGGACAGCTGCTATAATAAACTCTCAGGCTGCACACACGAGGTCAACTACCTCCACTGTTAATGTTCCTCCATAATTGGTGTCGCACACTGACCAGCCCGCCGCCATCTTGTTTGTGTTTGTGTTGTGAGAGTCTGTGAGTGCGGCGCGTGAATAGCAGCGCTAATGAGAATGCTTATCGCCTCTCTCCAGTCTGCTGCTCATATTAACAAGCCCCCGATCCCACAGGTGAGCGGCCCAAAGCCCCACTGTCCCCGAACACAACACAAGCACGCCAAAAGCAGGATTAGCCCACAAATGGTCTGTGAGTGTGTGTGTGTGTGTGTGTGTGCGTGTGTGTGTGTGTGTGTGTGTGTGTGTGTGTGTGTGTGTGTGTGTGGTGACAATCAGAGTAGAGACTAAGTTTGGAATACTTTGGAATGATGTGTGGGCTGAATACATATTAAAATGTAACCACGCTAGAATGGCAGATGCGAGTGAATGATGGCAAATGAAATTATACACAAACTAACACTAATTAGAAAACTAAGACGAAACACTGAATATCACCGGCTTGTACTGAATGTCCCACTATAAGGCATTGCATTTATTTATCTACGTCTATCGATACTAAGTTACAGGTCAAATCTATGAAAAGGAGAGTTCACTCATAGTAAGAATGCATGTTTTTAGAGCATACATATACATTCTAGATCAGGGCTGGACAATTATTTTTTTCCATGGGGCCACATGAGAAACAGGAAAAATTATAGTAGCATTGTATAATAGCATTGTTTAGACACGCTCGTAAGATTGGTAAGAGCATATGTTATGACTAAGCAATGAAAAAGTGAGTTTGCCTTACCAAAAAATGTCATTAAAAAACTCCTCTAAAATAAAAGCAATGCAGCTTTAGTCCATCTATGAGGTAAAATGATAAAATATGTTTATTTTGTGATTCCAAATGAGCTTAAACGGGCCTGTCAGAGTCAACCAAAGGGCCGTATGTGGCCCAGGAGCTGGACAATGCCCAGTTCTGTTCAAGATGGATATGTTTAAAGAGGGGGTATTACACTTCTATGGGGTATTAACTGTAACACATAATACATTTACATCACCATTGTTTGCTTTTATTGTTTTGAAAATGCTATATTTGCCGAATGCAACGCATTAAAATGTTGAATTAATCAGGCTTGTCAAGTTATAGAGTATTGTTTTGTATCCTCTTTTATTTTAAAATAGCCTTGTGAAACGTGAGTGGCGTAGGCTTGTGGGTGGAGTCTTGAACAGACTCGTACTGCTAACCATAAGGAGGATTTGAATAGGGCCCGAGAGAGATCACTAGATTATTCAAACATGCATGGATGAGATCTAAAACCACTTCAGGCATGTTATAACACGGTAGAAAGCTTACAGATTTAGCGTAATACCCCCTCTTTATAAGTATATTGTGAAACATTAGCAGCCTCTCATTGAAACAAGTGGCATACGTGAAACCAGAAAAGTTAGAGAGAATAACTGTAAACAATAGTGCGATTGCTTTATACTTTATTTTGAAATAGCTGAAAGAAGTTGAGCCTGGAGCAGTGTTGTGATGCTGGACATGTTTCATTGGGACTGGGCACAGTGAAAAACAAGCCCTGACTGCAGATAAGAAAGGTCAGAACACGCAAGAACTCACACGTGCTCAGTGAGAATGGACAGGGAATCATAAGGCTGCACCAAGAAGCACAAACAGAATCGAAAGCACAATTTTCTTTGAATCTTTGCAATGAGTAAATCGCAGCAGCTATGTCTTAAATATATGTGTCTAGATGGGCTCTTATTAAAGGGGATGTACCTGGAATAATAATAACATACATTTTGTTTTGCCTCAGCAACTAGTCAAGGTCACTTTACAATTTCCTGCATTCTGTATTCATGTATGTATTTTGCCTCTCCGACCACCACCAGTCACTCACGCACACACCACATTCATACTAGGCAGAGTGGGTGACGTGTCTTACCTAAGGACACAAAGACAGTTTGCGCTAGAGCAACTGCTGTCCCACTGTGGCACCCGGTAACAATGAGAGATGATTGGTCTCATATTGTCCCTGGACACTAATTGGACAGTCTTGCATCTCTGGACGCTCATTGATTGGACAGTTTCATCCTCTCTGGACTCTGGTTGGGCAGTTAAATGCTCTCTAAAGTCTGACTGATTGGACAGTTTCACGCTCTTGGACTCTGGTTGGTTGGACAGTTTCATGCTCTCTGGACCCTAATTGGTTGGACAGTTCCACACGCTCTGGGGTCTGATTGGTTAGACAGTTCCACAATCTCTGGACTCTGATTGGTTAGACAGTTTCACAATCTCTGGGCTCTGATTGGTTAGACAATTCCACAATCTCGGGACTCTGATTGATTGGACAGTTTCACAGTCTCTGGACTCTGATTGGTTAGACAGTTTCACAATCTCTGGGCTCTGATTGGTTAGACAATTCCACAATCTCTGGGCTCTGATTGGTTGGACACTTTCACAATCTCTGGACTCTGATTGGTTGGACAGAGAGGCAGATACAGAGTGGAGGAAATTTAAACTGAAGTCAACTTTATGCAAACAAAGCAAAAAAAAAAAAAAAGGAGAAAATTTAATTTGTCAACTGGACATAGTTTATTTGGTTGAATACGTTTCGCAGCTCATCCAAGCTGCTTCTTCAGTTCTGGTCAGATGCTGGCGGACACTGCTTTATATCTGCCTGAAGGGAGGAGCTTAATTACAATGAAAATTACTCTGAGACAACACATATTTAAATACAGTTTCAGTTGGTCAGGTGATTCAATATGGAGTTGTTAACAGTTTCTGTTAGTCATGTGAGTCTATTCAATATGGAGTGGGAGTGGGGGAGTAGTTAGCATATCCATTCAGGGCCATGATGGGTGTTTTCACACCTCTGGACATGTCCTGGCTAGTCCCATTGTTTTCCCAGTTTGTTTTGATTTAGGTTTGAGGATAGAGTTATAGATGGGAGACCAGTTTTTGTCTTAAAGTGTTTGTGGGTTTGAAATAGACTGGGATTTCAAAACTCCGAGCCACAAACAAAGCAATGTGGTCTACTCCATTCAGTGTAGTGAAGACTGCAGTGAGCGCTACATTGGAGAAACAAAACAGCCACTTCACAAAAGGATGTATCAACACAGACGGGAAAACCAGGGTGGGCCGCAATCTGCCGTACATCTCCACCTAAAAGCCACAGGCCACTCCTTTGAGGACAGCGAGGTCCAGATCTTGGCCAGAGAAAAGAACTGGTTTGAGAGGGGAGTTAAAGAAGCTATTTTTGTCAAGAAAGAGAATCCTTCCTTGAACAGAAATGGGGGTCTCAGACATCATTTGTCTCCCATCTATAACTCTATCCTCAAACCTAAATCAAAACAAACTGGGAAAACAATGGGACTAGCCAGGACATGTCCAGAGGTGTGAAAACACCCATCATGGCCCTGAATGGATATGCTAACTACTCCCCCACTCCCACTCCATATTGAATAGACTCACATGACTAACAGAAACTGTTAACAACTCCATATTGTATCACCTGATCAACTGAAACTGTATTTAAATATGTGTTGTCTCAGAGTAATTTTCATTGTAATTAAGCTCCTCCCTTCAGGCAGATATAAAGCAGTGTCCGCCAGCATCTGACCAGAACTGAGGAAGCAGCTTGGATGAGCTGCGAAACGTATTCAACCAAATAAACTATGTCCAGTTGACAAATTAAATTTTCTCCTTTTTTTGCCATGGATTCTACCTGGACGACTGAGGGATTTTACATACATCTTTATGCAAACAAAGCAATATCAGCGAAGTGGAAGTCATGAACATGTTTGAACTGTCACTGGAAAGGCTCAAACTCTCTCCTGATCTCTCCACCATTTGTTAAAGAGGGGCTATTATGCTAAATCTACCATGTTATAATGTATATCCCTCAAGAAATTTTAAATGCCCTCTATGCATGTTCGAGTATTTTAGCCATCTCTCAAGGGACCCTACTCCACCCACAAGCCCATGCCACCCATGCTCCCACAAGACAATTCTCCATAAATCTACAAAAACATAATACAAAACAATAATATGATACTACAACTTGACAAACCTGATGCGGTGTGCAGTAGTTTCATTAGCGGGATGCATGCTAATTGTGTTATGATAGCGCTCTGAAGGGGGTTTGAATTAACACAGGCAGCAAAAGGAGGGGGGACTCAAAACATCAAAAACAAAAGAAAATGAAAATGATTAAACAGATTCATACATTGTTTTGGGTGAATATAGCATTTTCAAAACAATAAAAGGTAACATGGTGATTAGGGGTGTGCAAAAATACCGAAATATTGACATATCATATCGTTTAATGTGATGATACAGTATCGATATCGTGGGCTGCTGTATCGATATATCATCAAGAGTATTTTTTTGTATATTTTACAAAATTATTTTGTTACAGAGCTACAGTTTTGTTGCTTGTTCAGTGGAAGGAAACTTGTTTATGCAGCACATTTGACATTTTCTCTGTTTTGATGATTAAAATGGGTGTGTTTCATATTCACTTTGCACAGGAAGTGGTTTAACTTTAAGACTTTTAGTATCACAGCCACGATTTAGCATTTATTTTTTATTGAACCGTATCGAATCGATTTGAAATACATCGCATCAAACCGAAAATGCACTGTATCGAGATATGTATCGAATTGTGTATTGAGGTATGTATCGTATCGGCAACTTCTTAATGATACCCAGCCCTAATGGTGATCTAAATATGTTAATACCCCATAGAACTTCCCATGGGTTCTGGCAACGACAATAGAGCCAACAGAACATAGGAAAGCCATTTTGTTAGTCTGAATGCACGCTGATGGATTGCAAACGGGTCAGGCTCTCTGGTCTCTGATTGGCGGGACAGTTGGATGCTGTCTGGTCTCTGGTTGGCTGCATGAGTGTCTGATGCAGCTGTGGCCCTGGCAGTGAGTCGGCTCCGGAGTTATCCACAGAGACATGTGGACAGAGGGACAGCAGCGGAGGACACACGCTCTAACAGGATTGTAATGGTGCTGAGTCCAGAGCAGCTGAGGGGATGGGGAGGAGGGGGAATGGGCATCACGGCTGTCAATACTAAAAATGTCAGTGAGAAGAAATTATATAATTAAACACATGTATTGTTTCTTTGTTCATTTGAGAAAAAAAATCAAAGGAGGGGGTATTTTACTTCTGTGGGGTATTAACTGCTAACACGTAACATATTTAGATCACCATGTTACCTTTTATTGCCTTGAAAATGCTATATTCGCTGAAAACAACATATTAACATGTTTTCAGTTTAATTTTTGACACTCCCCAGTCCTCCATCCCATTGCTCTCCACGCTGTCACTCCCCCTTCAGAGCACTATCAATACACAATCAGCATACATCACAAAAACTAATTTACTGCACATTACATCAGGTTTGTCAAGCTGTAGTATTGTAGTATTCTTTTGTATCATGTTTTTGTATATTTATGTAAAAGTGGCAAAAGGAGAAATTCAATTTGTCAACTGGACAAAGTTTATTTGGTCGAATACGTTTTGCAGCTCATCCAAGCTGCTTCTTTATGTAAAAGTGTTGTTTGTGTGCGGGTGACATAGGCTTGTTGAGCTTTGTACAGGATCATACGGCTAACCACAAGGAGGATCTGAAAAGGGCCTGGAAAAGATCACTAAAATACTCAAACATGCATTGATGACATCTAATGAGGGAACATTTTAACTTGGTAGAAAGCTAAAGAAAAAAAAAAATCCCAATAGCCTGAAGGGTTTTGAATAAAGGGACCTCTGACAATGAGCCCATTCACTTCACTTTGGGCAAACCATGTGTCACTGCAAATAATAAACAAACAGAAGTATATTGCATAAGTCTCATCTGGAGGCACAGTACAGGCTTCAGACCCTCTGTATAAAACATACGTCTGCAGGTGGAGCCAAGTGGGCGCTGAATGTTTTCATGTCTTTTCCCATTCTGCTCTTGTATTTTACTCTTTGAGTATCTAGTGCAGAGGAGTGACCACAAAACTGCGCCGGACTTGTGCCCTGTGATGTGAGAAGATGTAACGTAAATGTACTGTTTGAAAACTGACTCACATGTTTTACATCTGTGACAAACGTATACGCTTTGGGCATAGCATTCCCCTTCACCTCTAACAGTGGCACGATAATGATAGTGATAATGTGTACAAGCTTCAGCTGATGAAGTGTGGGCAGTGGAAACTAACCAGTGTTAACGTCTAGACAAAGGCCCCAGCTGTTGCTCTTCATCCATTTGTATGAGGGCTCCATCACTGAACTGTAAATGGAAATGGGGGTGTAAGACGTTTTAATCCAATGGAATTGGACATAAGCTAATTAAGTACAGCCAAAATAAATACTGTAGTCTATAATGATCACATTAAGTGGACTGTACTTGTACTGTGCAATAAAGTAGAATGGAGTTGCTCCTGTGGCTGACAGAGCGCTCTGCAGCAGATCCTGAGCAGCTCATGGAGAAGTGAGGCGGTTGCCGATGGGAACGGGCTTGATGATGAATAAAGCATCCATCCCAACATCAAAGCACTGACTCTGCGGGGGGCCGAGACACCCGTGCGAGCTGGGTCCTGAGCATGTGTTCACAAGCCTTTAAAGGGTGCGTGTGTGGGGAGAGAGAGCCAGTGAGTGAGGGTGGAGGTGGAGCTGGGGGGTCCATATCTACGGCCTCTTCAAACGCTCCCAGCCTCACATCCAAAGTCCTGCCCAGGGCTGCTTTGAAGCTCGTCGATACCACAGCGTGATGATGTCATACGCCACGGAGCCAGGAGGGGGGCGCAACCATCAAACAGACACCATAACCGAGACAACAACAGCACAAAGATGGCTTCTTCAACGGGACGCCCACCGGCCCGCCATCCTGCCCGCCGTCCTGCCCCGGACCAGAGCGGGGCTGTGTGCGGCAGGTGTGTCCAGGCCCATCGCCACCATCTCTCCATCCACAGCCAGGACGACCCAGAAGAAGCTCCATTGTGGATCAGCCCAACGCCACACGCTGATCTCCGCATCTCCCCGCCTCCGACGCCGCACCGCCAAGATGTCCGCCGACCGCCATCACCGCTCGCCAATTACCCCTCGCACGGCGACGTTCTTTCTCATAACACATTTTGGACGTGTTTCTTTCTTGGATGCCGTGTTTGCTCCTGGCCTTTTATCCTGCTCTTTTGGCTGCTAATATAGGCCTCCTTTTGCCATCAAAGGCAGCACATCAATTGCCTTGACTCCCAAGTGTATGTGCGGGGCTGAGGAGGAGAAAGGGAATCGCACCAACATCAAGGCCGCCTTTTCATTCCGCGTTTGAGCTCAGGCTTTTTCATCACCTTTTTGCATCCTTCTCCAAAAAGCATCCAGCTCTCTCCATCATCTCCGCCATCGCTGAAATATGGATGAGGCCTGTTTACGGACGCGCCGATACTGGAATTACAGGAATACTGTGAGGTTTTTGTAGTTTGGATGTGAGCTATGAAGCCGTGGTGCTGTCTCTGTGATGACAATACGTGAAACAATATTTGAATAAGCAGCAGGAGGGCCGCGGGCTAATCCACTGTGGCTAATCCAGTCTTGGTGCGGGCCATATTGGTTGCTGGTGTATTGAGCTACATCACAATACACATCAGCAGGACGCCATGGCAGAAGGAGTGACACTGGAGCACAGGCTGGGGCAGGACCGGGGCAGGACAGGGGCAGCCCCACACAGCACACCACAGAAGGGATGACAGGAGCAGACGAGCTGGAGGAGATGGAGGTACAGAGCATGTCCATTTTCTAAATGAAAGCAGATTTTTGCATGTTCAGTACTTTGGTTAAGTATGGTTAGGTATGCAACTCAAAGGCTCAAGGATTCGGGAAAAATGTCCACTTACGGTTTCTCTGACAAGATAACGAGATTGCAGTAAGATCATTTGTGGCAAAGTTTGATTCCAGGAAATAGAATAAATAAATTAATAAGACTGAAATATAATAAGATTGAAATATAATCTTCTAAATTAAAGACGAACTAAGGAAATGTGTAAAGGCCTAAACCAGAAGGATAGAGGGTTTTGAACAACGCGGAGGTGGAATTTGAAATCCCTTGCACCTTTACAATTTGCAAATTAATTTACAACAATAAAATCTTTATTTGATGAATAGGCTGTTTTCGTCTTTTGCATTTGGTCCATACTGTCACATCTAAGCCAAGTGTACGGCACCAGCCAATGGAGATTACACTGTCACATTTATCATTTATCATTTAGAATCAATGTCATTCACAAAATAGAGACACATTTTAAAAGATCTATTTAAGCACAATGAAGCATCCATAAACCCACCCATAACATGACTTCTTCTGGAGTGAAAAGACCAGCTCCTTTGTTCATTTAGTTATTTGACATTCTGATACCTGCACATCAACAAAACGGTGTATTCAAATAGCAATAAACTTGTTCTGTGCCCAAATTTAAAAATGATCTTAAATTCAAATAATATTGAAAAACATATTATGGCAGTGAATATATCATATCACTTTTTTACACTTCATGCCAATAATCATGCAGATTATTCTGTGTTTTCACAAAAGGTGCTTCCACTATAATTTAATGTACTAATATGTGATGCTATTGTTTCACATGGTGGATAGGTCTATACATACTATACTATACTATACTATACTATACTATACTATACTATACTATACTATACTATACTATACTATACTATATTCTATGGCAGGGGTGGGCAATTCTTTTTTCCATGGGGCCACATGAGAAGCAGAAAATATTGTGGAAGGCCAGGCCAAAATGCTTAACTCAATTCTACATAATATTAATTGTATTTCTTTATAAATGGCATTGTTTTGACGCGCTGGTGAGACTGATAAGAGTGTATGTTATGACTAAGCAATGAAAAATTGCATTTTAAAAAAAGTCATTAAAAAAAAAAACACCTCTAAAATAAAAGCAATGCAGCTCTAGTCCATGCATGAGATAAAATGATAAAATATGTTTATTTTGTAATTCCAAATGAGCCTAAACAGGCCGGTCAGAGTCAACCAAAGAGCCGTATGTGGCCCGGGAGCTGGACAATGCCCAGGTCTGATCTATGGTTTAACATGGCACACACACGCCATATGAAACTGAAGCCAATGAAGCCTTTGTGACTGAACTCTGCAGCCAGCTTTCTGGAGCTATTGTGAATAAAATAATTCCACTTGAGAGAAAAACATTGGACTTCATGCTAGTTTTAGGTTATATGTAACAGATTTGAGTGGTAAACCAGGTGTAACGTCTGCTTTGTGACAGTCAAAGGCAGATCCTGTGACTTCATCTCAGTCCATCCTCTGGTTAGAATGTTGTGGCTCATATGGACCATATCAGACTTGTGTACACCCTGGAGAGCAGCACTTTGGCTTTGTATGAACTATATTGTCTATTGATACTACAGCGGATGTCATCAACGTCATCATCAATGCTAACTAAAGGCACTACTCTGTCAGAAGCTCTATTAGACTTTAATCTGAGCTTCTTTTTAACACAATCTGGTCAGATTGTGTTAAAAAGAAGCTCAGATTAAAGGCCTGACTAGAATTACAGCAGGTGATCTGATTTGTGCTGTTGTGCATTAGCCAACAGTTTTTCAGTGAGTCACTCTCACCTTTTTGTTGAAAATCAAACTCCTAAACAGGACCATGAATGCTCGGACTGATCACAGGAAAATGAAAATGTGCTCTTTAAATCCATTTTCTAGAGTTTTCAGACTATCTTAAAACGTTTTTGACAGTGTTTGCTAATGTGTGCATTGTGTCACCATGGTAACTGTTGCGCATTCCATCCATACACATACACGCAGGACACCCCCAGCATCATGTCACTGCAAAGCATTAATATGTCCGTGCGTAGGCCCATGTGGATAGGTGTGTGCTGGCTGTGTCTTGTAGGCCGGGGTTGTCTTGGGTTAATGCTGTGACAGAGCAGTGAGGGGCCCATAATGAAGATTTCAGAGTGTGAGGCCCCTGGAGATAAGCCGCTCCTGACAGGCGCGTGTGCAGATGCCTAAATCTGCTCTGGCAGCTGGAACAAAGGGCCCGCCACAGAGCCCAGTCAGCACAAAGAGCCCTGGCCCCTGGGCCTTAAGAGCACCAGAGACACTAAGAGACACCAGAGACACTAAGAGACACACAGAGACACTAAGAGACACCCAGAGACACTGAGAGAGACCCGGAGACACCAGAGACACTAAGAGACACACAGAGACACTAAGAGACACCCAGAGACACTGAGAGAGAGACCCGGAGACACCAGAGACACTAAGAGACACCCAGAGACACTAAGAGACACACAGACACACTAAGAGACACCCAGAGACACTGAGAGAGACCCAGAGACACCAGAGACATTAAGAAACACCCAGAGACACTAAGAGACACCCAGAGACACTAAAAGACACACAGAGACACTAAGAGAGACACAGAGACACACAGAGACACTAAGAAACACCCAGAGACATTAAGAAACACCCAGAGACACTAAGAGACCACAGAGACAACAGAGACACTCAGAGATACCCAGAGACACTAGCTGCATCTCAATTCTCCCCCTTAGCCCTCTGTCTTAGCCCTACCCCTCTGTTGTGCGCGTTCACGAGAGACAGAGGGGTATCCCAATACTCTTTTCTGTAAGTGCGAGGGCTAAGGGGAAGGGCTGTTCTACCCCTTTGAACAGAGCTTTTTCAGATGCACCTTTTGCGCAAAGGGGATAGGCGTGGCTTAACGCAAGTCGGAGCAAAAACCAACACGGAAATAGGGAAGTGTCGAGCAATCGGGAAGAAATTGGACAAATGTGAGTATCTGCACTCAAGAACCTCATAAAAAGTTGTATAAAACTAGTAACTTTTGAAAAGTTGTAGGTATACTCATGGCAGCAGCATTTACGCTTTCTGACATATACGGCTTATCGTAACATGCCCGGTTAGAACTATACGCTTGTTACGGTAGAATGTGTAAAGTATTACGAACATGCATGGCCTAAAAGAACTATATACGCATATATGTTAGACTAGAATGTGTCAAATATATCGCTGTATCTGTATATGTTTTCATTTCGCCTCGTAACTCGTCTCATGCGCTTTTAGAACTATACACACGTTACGGTAGAATGTGTAAAGTATTACGAACATGCATCGCCTAAAATATTATTGTTTCGTTTCGCCTTGTAAATTATCCCCTATTTAATGACATGTTATTAATCACATTTGTATTTTGTGTAGAAATTTCTTGTAGGAGGCTGGACTTGTTGGAGTTGTGTCAGCCCAACAAGCTTCAAAAAAGTGGGAGAATTTGAAAATAAAATATAAGGTATATTACATTCTATAATATTTGTAGGTACCAGAACAACTATATATGTTTATGACTATGTATTAATTTTGTTTTCTTTTTTGTGTGTACCAGGCATCCTCTACAACTCCGTCCACCTCTGCAGCATTTTAATTTTGTGTTACAGTTGATTAAAATTTGATTTACATATGTTGTACAGAGTATAGTAATTAAAAAAAAATAATTAAAAATTAAAAAAACATTTGACTTTTTGCAAAGTTCATTTAAAACAAACTCAAAAGGAGCACAATACTTCAAAACTTTAAAAATAATGTCATATTGTTGCGACTGCAAAGGGGTGTCCCATTTCTAAGGGTTTAAAACAAACCCCTTTGCCTTACCCCTCTGTTTAAAGACAGAGGGGTAGGGCTAAGGGGTAGGGCTAAGACAAAGACAGAGGGCTAAGGGGGAGAATTGGGATTGGGCCTAAGACACCCAGAGACACTAAAAGACACCCAGAGACACTAAAAGTTACCGAGAGACACAGAAACACACAGTGACAGCCAGAGACACCCAAAGACACTCAGAGACACCCAGAGAGACACCCACAGACCCTCAGAGAGCACCAGAGACACCCAGAGAGACACCCAAAGACAGTAAAAGACACCCTGAGACACTGCTCCAACATCCTGACAACAAGATGGTGGACAGTCTGAGGAGTTTGCAAATGTCCACATGTTAATATGAGACAGAAGACATTATTCTAGATCAGTGTTTCTCAACCTTTTCACACCAAGTCCCACCAAAGAAATGATCTGGCTTTTCCTGTACCACCTGATCCAAACCAGGTCTATAACAGGACTATTCCATTTCTAAACCAGGTCTATAACAGAACTATTCCAGGCTAAATTAGGATTAAACCTGGTCTCAAACGTCTGCCTATCACGATAATTACTATATGAACTTCAATAAATGATGGATATATATCGAGTGTACTTTTGTCTTGTACTTTTATTGTTATGTCTATGTAGTACAAATGATGTTATCTTAAGAGTCGAAAAAAGAGACTAGTATTTAGTCTTTAGTATTTCATCTGCACTCTCAGATTGAATCCTTTTTAATCCTGATCTCTGTGCTGTGTATTGTGCAGTTCTCTTTATGTACAGTTCTATTTATGTACACTCTAAACTGAAGCTGAAAACTGGTCATCAGAGTGGTACTTTTTAGGCCTGCAATACATACACTATACAGCACAATAATGCGTGCAGGTTAGGTGAGGTTAAGGTTAGGGTTAGGGTTAGATTAGGTTAAGGTTAGGGTTAGGTTAGGTTAGATTAGGTTAGGGTGTGAGCCTGTGTGTTGTCATGTGTGTTCCACTACTACACCAGTACTATTCTACTACTACACCAGTACTACTCCACCAGTACTATTCTACTACTACACTAGTACTATTCCACCAGTACTATTCTACTACTACACCACCAGTACTAGTCCACCAGTACTATTCAACTACTACACTAGTACTAGTCCACCAGTACTATTCTACTACTACACCAGTACTATTCCACCAGTACTATTCTACTACTACACCAGTACTATTTCTCATAGGTATGAAAGATCAAATGTAACTGAGAACACACAACTCTCAAATACTTTACTAAAGATGTGAGTCTGGACACTGGTTGCATCTCACCTGCATTATCCAGACAGGGACATACATGGTGAAGGACTTTAGTCTTAACTCTGAAGTGAGATAAATTAGATTTTGTTTTAAATAATAGCTGACAAATGAGCTCCGTTTGCCACATGTCACTGAAATAAACAAACCTGATTAGACGCTTTCAGTTTGGCTTGAGACACTGAGGAGGAGGATGTGACCAGAGTGAGAGATCTTCTGTAGCCTCTATTTATGGTGCAGATGTGTAGCTTTGACAATTTAACAAACAGTCCATTCATTTGAATCAGTGTTGTGGTTGAGTTACGATTTTGTCTGAGTCAAGATCTTAGATCTCCCTATTCGAGTCGTTATTATCTAAAAATGTGTTTGAATGGATTCTCATACCTTTGAACTGAATGAACTTAAAAAACACTTAAAACGTTCAAGTCTGAATCCTTTGTCCATGAGTCCTATTGCTCTTAAAATGCACCCTAGACGAACACTGAGAGAATCCAGCTGCATCCCTTCAGTATTAATGCAGAGGAGCCTGACCCTGGACTGATCCTAGTGCAGTACGCATGTGTCCAGTAGAGGGCGCAGCAGCCTCAGGGGAGCCAGTGTGGAGTGTGACAGAGGAGGGAGACTTCATAACCCAAACAAATAGGCCACGGGCTAGGATAGTCACGTGTGCACCCCCCCAC
The DNA here is from genome assembly GCA_029959045.1 of Taenioides sp. WSHXM2023. Classification (NCBI taxonomy): domain Eukaryota; kingdom Metazoa; phylum Chordata; class Actinopteri; order Gobiiformes; family Gobiidae; genus Taenioides; species Taenioides sp. WSHXM2023. The sequence goes on from CM057090.1 coordinate 35,036,849, forward strand.
AACCCTATAAATTTGGTATCACTGGAAACCTTGGGATGTCTAGATTACAATTATAACTGGTAACAGTAAAAAAACTGGGACTTGCTATGACATATCAATAGTTTTATTGACCTACCATAAAACTCATGAAATGGCTGAATGCGAAACATGTGATTTCGCCACATGATACAAAGTAAATCATCAATTTTTCTCTTAAATAAACATATAAGGCATGAAATGAAAGCCAACTCTGTGCCAAATCATTCCCTTTTTAAATGATATGTCTGTCTTAATTGTGTCTGAAGATATGCTTTAGTGAAGTATGACACCATATAAACAATAAATGCTCATATGACAATACATGATGAATATGACAATAGTTCTGTTTTCATCATAATTCTACATACATTTGCCTAAACTATATGCACAACAAGAAAGCCCAATCTCTCAGCTTTGATCTCATGCCAAAAGTAATCTGGTAGGACAAATACTAGCAAAGATATCATATGTTTTACCTAGTGATCGATAAAACACTTAAATGAATGCTGAAGATTGCATCATCACTTCAACTTGAATTATATATTATTAAAATGTATTTAACTTGAAATAAAATTGAAATGCCATAGGTTTTAGGGTATCAACAAACCTGTACTTCTAATATTCCCAAGTTTCACCCACATACAATGTTTAATATGTCTTAGCAGGTGCAATTACTACCTATCTGGTTCACAGGTGATTTCCTGCCAAAAGAACTTCTAGATATTGCTCAGGAAACTGTGGTAACTGAGGACTTCAGTGAGGACCTGGATGACTTAGATTCAGATCTGGTTTGTGATATCGATGCTGACTGATTCACCCTCGCTGTGTAAAGGAGAGATTTCGCAGGTCTTTCCTTCCTGCTGCTGTCAGACTGTATAATGAACAATGCTAGTCATGTGTCATCGCCATAGTAATAATAACAATAATAACAATGTGCATTACTATTTAAAGTCACTACCTGCTACTTATTTATTTATTTAACCACCACTGTCCATCACTGCACTGTACACAATATTGTGATTGTAAATACTTATTATTATTTATCTTGTTTTTGATGTGTGCTCTTGTTTTCCTACTTTTTCTGAAACTTGCGTTGTGACATTGAAATTTCCCCACTGTGGGACGAATAAAGGATTATCTTATCTTATCTTATCTTACTTTGAATCATTTGTGGAAGATGAAAGTGACTGTGATTCAGACTGAGATGATCTATGTTACAGGTCAAAATAAATGCACAAAAAACTCACTAAAACAAAACGACCGAAAAAATCATGTTCATTAGTTTTCTTTTATGTTTCAGAAAAGA